>JAIUZE010032065.1:0-12365 GCA_022085475.1 Heliosperma pusillum | reverse complement strand
GTAGTACATATCAAAACAAGCCATAAAGAAACAATACTTTATTTAATAAATAGTTTAACTCAAATACATAGTCTCAAACTAGACGACATACCATCTAGACCAATAATCCAAAATGACAAACATACTATAAAGTAAAGTAACGTCTAATGCACGTCTCTAGTAGACTCCGTGAAAGCTATGGCTCGATAGTGGTGATCCCCTCAACATCCCAGCGCAGCTCAATAAATTATCTGCTGATCACCTGCTCCTCATTTCCTAATGGATCATCACAGTTTTGTAAAACAATAACAGGGTCTGTATTCGCATATAACGACCAACGTACAAGAAAAGCACAAGGGACAAGAGAAACCAGAGGTCCACCGCAGCGGTCACCTCAGTAGACTCATGTTACCAGCCTGCTCTACAAAACCACCAATTGACCCTGCACCGCAGCCACAGGCGTCGAACTTCCATATCTACATAGCAAGATAACCTGGAACAATAATGTGCACATCCCCCACGTGGCGGGATCACCACGGGGGCGAACTCGGGGTGTGGCATGTCTCCCAACAGGATTATTAAACCATAGTAACCATGGTAACACCAACCACAACTTCCCAATCTCCAACATCGTCACAACAGTGACCAACAACATCATCGCATATCAATTATCACAAATAACAAATCAATAATCGCATGCCATCAATTAGCATAAACAAATACTAAGTAGGAAACCCTACCTGAAGCAAATCTGTTAATATGCAATCACAATCAAAATCCTTCTTTTATACAGTCTCCTCCTAAACATCAATGATCATATAATCAATACCAACATATTCTCTTCCCCCCCCCCTCCAATTCAATTAGGGTTTAATAACAATACATACCAATCACAAAGGTAAGTAAAGATACATACCAATGCAATCAACACAACAGTGATAGATCAGATCCGGCACGGATAGATTAAGTATATTCTTGAGGAGTTAGAGAGAGTTTTTAAGAGAGAAAATAGGGTTTTACTGTGAACGTAATGGTGATTATGAATCTTAACTCCTCTTATAAATCCTTAACCAAACGTCCGACAAATATCCAAAACCCGTCGTACTCGATCGAGTACAACATGTACTCGGTCGAGTACAACTAACTCGGTCGAGTGCCGATATCACTCGGTCGAGTACGCGAGATCAGAACAACGTTTCAGACATCAGCCAAATCCACTCGGTCGAGTAGCCTCTATTCGGCCGAGTACACTATGTACTCGGTCGAGTAAGCCCTACTCGGCCGAGCCCCCAACGTATAGAAATACAGAGTATTACAGTCTTCCCTCCTTAAGAACGAACTTAGTCCTCGAAGTTCATAACTCATACTCCTACCACACAAACACCCCTACTAACTATCAACACAAGACACAACACAACAACATATATGTTAAACATATGTCACAACAACACATACCAACACATATGCTACACATATTGTTGGAGCTAGTGTCCTCCAGTTAGTGCAATAACATAAATAAATCTCTGTAGGTTCACAGGGTATACTTTGTATTATAATCAGTTGATTATGTTCGTTTCTTAAACTCAATATTAGACACTTCTAATATCATTATATATTTAGTTTACTCTTAAACTAAATAAATCTTATGCATGCATAACAAAATAAGACAAAGATAAGAAGAATTTTTCCTTACATTGATCTTATGACAAATATGGGCACAAAATAGGACTCCTTCCTACTTTGATCTTGAGCTTATAATGTTAAGGATGAACTTCCAAGTTCTAAGTGTTAGAACACTCCAATTAGTTGCACCCAAGACTACCCCTTTAATCACTATTTAAAATACTACACTAGTATAAAATAGTAGATCCCTTAAATAACTAATAATCTAATTACTACACTTAGTAATATTATTAGTAAATGAACACTAGAAATGTGATGCTTCTTAAGCTTTCTTTTAGTGTGAGAATGTAGAGAGAAGTAAAGATACTTGCATGAATGATTTTGTGAGATAGTGTATGGAATATATAAGAGAAAAACAAGCCATATAATGGCTTGCTATAGCCGGTCACACACACACCCACATGGGTGGGGTGTTGTCATTTTCACATTGTTCTTAACAATGTTAGGTTGAGTGTATGGGTCATTGTAGTAATCATTTGTTCTAATTCTCAATTAGAATAAAATTACAAACTAAAAACCTACCCATCATCACCATAAAACCGGTGCACCCATATAAAATGGGTGTCCATTTTATTTTTGCAATTTGTCATTTGTCACAAGTGTGACATGTGACATGTAACATGTAATTAGGCTTATAAATGTACATTTAACCAATTTAAATGCAATTTCATAACAAATAAATTAGACTTAACAATTTAAGTCATATTTTATAATTTCATGTAAATAAAATGGGTCCTCTCATATTTGGTTAAAATAATCTACAACAATTTGTAATTATAATTTAACCAAATTAACTTATCTCAAATGTTTCATAAATATAATGCATTCTTAGTAATATAACAATTAAATTATCAAAATGAATCTTATTTAATCATATTACAATAAGATATATTTCTCACTCACAATTTAAACTTGGTTCATTTTAAGGGATTAATTAATCTGTATCATTATACAATTAATTAATGTACATGATTAAGGGATTGTCCTTTAGGTGTGACCTCAAGGGATCAACTGATCACCACCGTCATACGACAGTAACGTCAAACTCAATTGAGCCAATCGTTACCGATTTATGTTGACCAGTTGACTATAATATTCATCATCCCTTTGTATTCTTATTATTGAGATTTAATTATGTGATTGCACTATTGTTGAGGACATTTACTCCAACAATCTCCCACTTGTCCGAGACAAGTGTGCGTCACCAATTCTCTTGTCCTATTACAATATCTCCCACTCAATGCAAGGTGTCTTGCAGGTCGTCCTTGTATTTGATCATATCAAGAGTGGTTTCCTCGATCTGGAGAGTAACTGTCTGACCGGAATTATCTACCATAGATACCTTCCGAGCGTGGCAACGCATTTTCAGCTTACTCCTCCTCGAGTGGCCTTGAGATTTAAAACAACCTTGACAAGGGGTGGACAATTCCTATCGCACTATTCCCTTTGCATAGCCACAACTCACCATGACCCAAAAGATGCTCATTTGACCCCAGTCTTTAATCAAAGAATTGACTCAAAAAGAATACTTGTAGCTCTTGCCACGACCAGGCTACAAGAATTGCCAGAATTCTATAAGCGGTCACTGCCCGACAGATTGTCCCTTACAGTCTGTCTATGTGATCGATTGGTCATCCCTATGACCCTATGACACTTGAACTTGCCATCAATCGCACCACAATCTAGTCACTTCGAGATGTCACCTCACATAAGTGACTAGGGGCCAATGCTATGTTAAATCAGTCCACTTTAATGGAGTCCAAAATTGTCTCTACAATCCATTGGATATAACAAAGCACAAAATAAGTTTTAGAAACTCAAACGATAAATGTGATTATCATATATGAACAATCAACACTATGTTATTGCTTCATATCATATAATCTAAAGTTTATGTCGTCCATGACAATTCATGACGATCTTATTAAATGCAATAAAGGCTTGGGTATTGAATATACCATATATTCATTTATTCCAACCTTGTGAATTGCTTTTTCCTTCCATCCAACGTTATTCCTAATAACATGAATTCATCTATGTACATATCTAGATCTCTATCTAGTGTTGAGCTCTTTAACTTGAAAGATCCTCCCACTCGTTATCATGATAACTGATAGGTATTTAGGTGAAGGGATCTACTATTAGTTCCTTTTAAACCACCTTATCCTCATCATAATGTACTAGGTCTCTATTTGTAGAATTTATAAGGATTGACTCTTCAATCATTCTTTTAGTTATTCGCTTCTTGTATAACAAAAGTACGCCTAGGATTTCGATAAATCCTTATAAGTTTGGCAATTTGGGTTTGTGTAACCTTTACCACATTGTCAAATTTTCTCTACCAAACACAAGAATATATCCCTAATTCCCCTCGAGAACTCTATGGATGTTCTTGTAGGCTATCCAATGACACTCATCTGGATTGATTTGTTATGGACTTGTCATGCTCCTAGTATACAATTCATTTAGGTATGTGCATGTTATGGCACACATGATTGATATCATGTGATCAACAACTCTTAGGTTCAGTGGATGACTATGACCCTTTCATAGTGATCCCACTTTTATCAACATAAACAACCTATTTAACTTGTTGAATAGATTAAGGATCTTATCGACATAAGATACCTTTTAAATGCCAAGCTAAAATCTTCTATTCCACAAAAGATTTTGATTTCAGTATACACGTTGCCCTCTTTCATCCAACATTAAAATCCAATCACTCCTTTCAAAAAAGGTAATATGAATATGTCACTCTTAATGAGTGAAATGTCATTCACGTGGAAAACAATTTCTCCCACTGAACTTCATGTCTTTACATGATAACTTAAACTCCCACTTAACTTCATGTCTATACATGACTTTAACTCCCACTGAATTTCATGTCTTTACATGACTTTTCGACAATTCGAGTGAAACCCTTCTTCTATCTTATAATAGAAAAGATCATCATAACCTCTAGGTAGATGCATACAATAGGCTTGTGTCATGTACACATCCTATTCCAAATCCCTATTTGGACATGTAGTTTTGATGTGTATCTTGTACACACTTATTATGAGGTATTTTAATTGATGATTTGGATCTAAGCATAGTTACGCATTAACTTAACTTTTGTAGACATCTACATGTCTATCCATGCAACTATAATTGGACAATTCCAAATAAAACATTTTCTTTGCATAGATTCCATATAATTTCATAAGTCTCTTTTAGAAAATCGAAATTCAAAATTTCTAGGTACTTCCACTTCATAGATCATAATCTTATTATATCAAGAACAATTTCTTTTGGTCTCGTCACTAGTCTTGAGTCCAACCTAAGAACATTTTCTTTTGGTTTCCTCACTAGTTCCTAACTAGTTTTCCTTTGTGGCTTATTTTCTCCCACTCTATCTTTATAAAAATACAACTATTTTCTTTAAAGATAGCCTTATGAGCCACAAACAATTTTGTACTCATACTTGTAAGGGAGGTAGAAGTATCACAACATGACTTTAAGTGATCTACTAAAGACTTCTTTGTAAAGACATCGAATCTTAGCTTCAACATAGACTAGTTCTATAAGAGCTAAAGAGGTGAACTCATATTCATGTCATTTACTTTCTTTATAAGTGGTATGGCCAATTGGTTTGGTAGATTCCCTATTTTGAGTTTAATAACTCAATTTTGACTTAGCAATTGATCTTTCAAAATGAGAATCGAATTCTTAGCTTTTGAACTTATTACAATGATCCAATCATCATAATACTAACATTATCAATTTGAGTTGATACAATTTATGTTATTAGTGCAAGCAGAGTATGATAACAAGTTCTTAGAACTAAAACATTTCAACAAACCGAGTGACTTCGGTTGAAAACCAAGTCACTAAATCCAATTACAACCAATGTCAATAAAAGGAATTAAACAAATTTCCATGTCAAACAAGGAAATTATAAAAGTTCTAAAACCAATGTCTCAAAATACATCCCAAAATTTTGACAATTCAAAATGAGACAAAGCTTCCTTAGGTCTTCAATCATGGGTAGCTACCTTAGCTTCCTTTGAAGAGCTTTCTTAGGCTTGCTTGTTCTTGCATTTATCCTTGCTAGGATGCCCTAATTACAATTAAATAGGGTAAGAATCACAACTCGTATCTTTATACCAAAGTTGAGATCATAACATAAACGATAGGGATAAATTACCGACAGAAACATCTTTCCAGTTTTGATATCTCCTAGATATTAAGTGCAATTCCTCTTCCAATGCCCTAAGCCATTACAATGATGGGCATGGGAGAGCTATTCTCAATAGCTTTACCCTTTCCCTTGAAGGTGGAGGGCTTCTTCCCTTTACTACCACCTTTCTTGAACTTCCCCTTACTATTTTATATCCTTGGAGGTGCTAACATTTAGTCTCATGTCTCTCTCGGTTTGCACGAGCATCTTGCGCATTTCATGAAGAGAGGTTTTCATGTTTTGCATATTGTAGTTTACCCTAAACTGCACATATGCTTTGATTTTCCCAAGGAATGTAAGACTCGGTCAATAACGAGTTGTTCGGGAATGGTCACCCCTTGCAATTTAAGAGTCTCAACATGCCCAATCAATTTGAGTACATGAGGGCTAACTTTTGGTCCTCTTTTAGGTACATGTTGAATAATGTGGAAACCGTCTTATATTGTAAGATCCTAGGAGCTTGTGAAAAACATGATCACAAGCTAGGCATAGATCTCATAGGCCGTGCTCATCTTATGGCACTCCTTTGGAGATTGGCTTCCAACGAGAAGATCAAAACGTTTTTGATCACGGCGGACTCTTTGTGGCTAGCCTCATAGGCTCGCCTTGCGTGGCGGTTGACCTTTCATTAGGTGCGGTGGGAGAGGCCTTGGCAAGGTAACGAAACCGGTCGTCACCCGCCGCGGCCAAGCGGAGTTGCAAATCCCAATTGGTAATATTAGCGCCATTCTTTTCTAACTTGCATCGATCCATAAAGGATTGAAGCCATGAGACATTTGTGAGAGTTGGAGCATTGGTGTTGGATGAACTAGCCATTGCGATTGTACAAAGTTAACTACAAATTTAAGACATAAAGGAAATGTTAACATTTATCGTTTTAAATACTTGTAAACATTTTAAACAAGTTTAGCATTTAAATAGTGACCTCTACCCAACTATTATAAATGATTCCGAGATCCAAATTCATATCAACTTGGGCACGGTAAGCCGATTCATCCCTCATTAACATAATTCGGTGGATTAACTCTTTAATCGATTCTACATTAGAACTCTCGGTCGATAATATTACATTAATATTTATCTTTAGCCCGGAACACATGCGGCTACGGTCGCGAATACTTCCGTTGAGCTCAATCCAAATTTCGAAATAATAACATTTATTACCCCACTTACCCAACGTAACAAGTTTAGCACCCCGGTGAGCCGAGCCTACTTCCTTGCGAAATTGGGATTCATGGGTTCTAACATTTGGTAAGGCTTGATCTCAATTATTTATTATGAGAGGTCTTGTCAATTTATAATCTATCATGTTAAAGTGAACTAAATCTATGAATTAACAATTATTTTAATTGACATGGTCGATTACTCGATAAATATGCATGTCATGTTATGGCGATTTGGCAATGCATGCAAACATATTAAATAAAAATGCAAGCATAAAAATAAAACTCCTAGTATGGCCTTTCCTAGAATAGAAAATCATAATCTATTACAAGTTCGGAAACCAACTCCTTTGGTCCCTTGAACTTCATAAGCACGCCTCCCAAGGTCACCGTCTCTCTCGGAACTCCTTTCCGAATGGCACCGTCTTTGGGAAACTCCGGTTTTACAATTAGTTACAAAATATATAATAAAATTACAATAATTTCCTATTATACATTTGTAAAATAAAATAATACAATAAAAGTGATTCGAGATCACATTAAATTACAACCGAATCAATATTCCCTTACATTTCGGGCAATATCGATTAAAACTAAGGCCATACAAGGAAAAATTACATAATTCCAAATTACATAAACCAAAATATGACATTCATAAATTGAAAATATGACATTCATAAATAAAATGCAGCATTATAATATGTATAAAACATGCTCATGTTAAATGCCAAATCGCTCTAATTAACGGTTTATATCGAATATAACCCGGTTTTACGGAAATGCGTGATAATAACACTTTAAAATCACCAAACAATACTTAAATCATATTTAAGTCCAAGTTAATTATCCCAACTCATTTAGGCCTCAAAAATTAGTCATCACTCAATTTTGACAATAATTCAACTTGTTGTTGTATAATTGCTCATAATTAGACTTTAAAATCATATTTTAATCAAATAAATCCAAATTAAATTACAATAATTTCAAAATTCGAATTTTAAATTTTTGTACATTCTGGAACATTTCCATGACACTCATAATGTCAAAAATCATGGTTTAAAAATTTCGAATCGGTTTAGAGAAAAATGGTTGCGCTTTATCGGTTTTATCAAATAAAATACATAAAGCATGCAAAAATTAATCATATTAAATTTTCAACTTTAGATCTGAAATTTGGGACATTTATGCAACCAGGAACAATTTTCTCTTGACATGAAAATTATATTAGCTATATTTGCTAAAATGGTCACTATTTATGCCATTTTTACATTAAAAATTCATAAATCATGCTAGGCAAATCACACCAGTCTGAAATTTTCTAATCTGACAGGAAAACATCCATGTGACAACATACTAAAATTTCATTGTCAGATTCAAAGCGGAAGTATTTTTAAACATTTGACCTTTATTTATTTCATTTTATCATATAAAAATCATAAATCACATGAAATACGTCCACTTAACACGAAATTTTACATACAGTAAGTAAAATGCATGTGTGATATTGTGTAAAACTTTCAAGGTCATAAGATAAGTCTAACTATTTTTTAGCATTTTAAACATCATTTTACTCATTAAAATGTAATAAAAATACTAAAAATCATATTTGAGCACTATAAATTTCCATAAATCATCAAAATGACCTAAATTCATATTAGGACCAGAATATATTGACATGAAAATAACTTTGTGATTTTATCTTATAAAACACAAATTACTAGTTTTCATTAAGTTACCATAACTCGAAAAAACTATAAATCGATTATGCATGCAACAACCTTGGCTCTGATACCACTTGATAGTTTCTTAAACTCAATATTAGACACTTCTAATATCATTATATATTTAGTTTACTCTTAAACTAAATAAATCTTATGCATGCATAACAAAATAAGACAAAGATAAGAAGAATTTTTCCTTACATTGATCTTATGACAACTATGGGCACAAAATAGGACTCCTTCCTACTTTGTTCTTGAGCTTATAATGTTAGGGATGAACTTCCAAGTTCTAAGTGTTAGAACACTCCTATTAGATGCACCCAAGACTACCCCTTTAATCACTATTTAAAATACTACACTAGTATAAAATAGTAGATCCTTAAAATAACTAATAATCTAATTACTACACTTAGTAATATTATTAGTAAATGAACACTAGAAATGTGATGCTTCTTAAGCTTTCTTTTAGTGTGAGAATGTAGAGAGAAGTAAAGAAATTTGCATGTTTGTATTATGTGAGATAGTGTATAGAATAAATAAGAGAAAAAACAAACCCTTTGATGGCTTGCTTTGGCCGGTCACACACACACCCAGATGGGTGGGGTGTTGTCATTTTCACATTGTTCTTAACAATGTTAGGTTGAGTGTATGGGTCATTGTAGTAATCATTTGTTCTAATTCTCAATTAGAATAAAATTACAAACTAAAAACCTACCCATCATCACCATAAAACCGGTGCACCCATATAAAATGAGTGTCCATTTTATTTTTGCAATTTGTCATTTGTCACAAGTGTGACATGTGACATGTAACATGTAATTAGGCTTATAAATGTACATTTAACCAATTTAAATGCAATTTCATAACAAATAAATTAGACTTAACAATTTAAGTCATATTTTATAATTACATGTAAATAAAATGGGTCCTCTCATATTTGGTTAAAATAATCTACAACAGTTTGTAATTATAATCGACCAATTTTACTTATCTCAAATGTTTCATAAACATAATGCATTCTTAGTAATATAACAATTAATATTACCAAAAATGAATTTTATTTAATCATATTACAATAAGATATATTTCTACCTCACAGTGTTAAACTTGGTTCATTTTAAGGGATTAATTAATCTGTATCATTATACAATTAATTAATGTACATGATTAGGGGATTGTCCTTTAGGTGTGACCTCAAGGGATCAAATGATCACCACCGTCATACGACAGTAACGTCAAACTCTATTGAGCCAATCGTTACCGATTTATGTTGACCAGTTGACTATAATATTCATCATCCCTTTGTATTCTTATTATTGAGATTAATTATGTGATGACCACTATGTTGAGGCAGGGGACGCAACAGATTAACGTTTATCAATAACGGTTGGCTTGCTAGATAAGTTTGACGTTATTGTCATACAGATGGCGGTGATCAACTGGTCCCTAAAAGTCACACCTAAAGGATGTGTTTGAGAGATGTGATTATTTGAGAAAATAATCATATTGATACCCTATTATATGACTAAAAGGTTAGTCAGTGTATTTGACTAAAAGGTTAGTCAATGTGATGATGAGACGAAAGTTAGCTGAGACGAATTAACTGTAATTCGTAAAATTGAATATAAAAAGTTATATTTAATTATAGTATATAATGTAAGCTAATTAATCATAAACCGTTATAATTAATTGGCAAATTATAAATATACGGATATTTATAATTAATGACGAATTATAATATCGGTCCATGTAATACGACGATTATAATATATTACATTATATTTGAAGCTAAAATAAATGAAAACGAATGTATCCAGATACACTCGGTTTTTAGTTAATGGGTAGTTAGTTTGAGGAGACAAAAATCCCCTCATATTAAACCCTATATGTGCCATGAGTTGCAAGGGGTGAAGAAGAGAATTTTCTAACCTAATTGATCTCTCTCTCTTACACTGCCTCTATCTCATCTGAACATCACACAACAGACAAAAAGTTAACTGTAACTTTTGACAAAACTCAAAAACCTTCTTCTTAACAGTGAGATCGTGTAAAAGGTTTACTTTCTAGCAAAAGAAAAGGGTATTTCTCGGAGCATCTTGGGTGCAACGATTAGGAGGATATCTACTTTGATATCTCTGTTCTTTACGCCAATTGCTAGGACCGGATGTTGATTTCTAAATCTCTATTCCTTTTGTTGTTTTCGTTTATGACTAGTATAATCAAATTATTACTTTTCGTAATAATCCTATATTAATTGTATTGTGGTAATACCGATTCCCACAAGTGGTATCAGAGCATAGGCCACGAAATTGTTTTAATTTGATTTCATAAACCGAAACTGTTTATGCCGCTGTGTGTTTGACTCGATCGAGGACTTTAGTGTATTGATCGAGCTGTTTTTGTGAGTTTTTGGTCGATCGAGTACTTGCTTTCACTCGATCGAGCCGTTTTCTATATTGTTTGATCGATCGAGTAAATGGTTTTGATCGATCGAGCAATTTTTCTAAAAGGTTTGGTGTGACACCCTCAAATTTGCGGAAAGAAAAAAAATAATTTAACTGAATAAAATATGAGAATACATAATAAAGGTGTCTTAAATACAAAGGTTCATAATGAAAAGGAAATAAAATTTTACATAAGAATTATACAAGACGGGAGACATATCTCCCGTATAAATACGGAAATAAAAGAGTGTATAATAATATACAATCTAAGAACCGAATATAGGTCCAAGGTAAATACTTCGCTCGCTAGCTCGTCAATGTACCCCAAATATGCATCACCACCTGTTCGACCGCATTAAATATAAACACGGAAGCCACAGTCAGTGGGGAGTAACTCCGAGTTCTCCCAGCCACGAAATGTCGAGTTTAATTAAACATGAATAACATAAAAGCAATGTATATGGAAAATACAAAACCTTAACATATATGATATGCTTTTCATGTTATGAAACAATTAACTAACATATAACCTAGCATATGAAAGCTATCATGTGAATCCGATAATAAACTATAACACGAGGTAGGGAAGCTGGTATGCTAGCTCAGAGGTTACCGTGGCCATGATACACTCAAACCCTAATCAACACGTAATCATGTGAATCAGTTAACAATCGGTAATCCAAACTCTATCAACCTTAGCCGGCTTGCATCTCACCTTCTAAGATTCATAGAATCATACCAACATGAAAGACCAATACGTCTAGAAACAGGCATAAGTTCTTAGCACAGTCAATAGTCGACTTCTGTAACTCGAGTCTATACCACAAGGTAGGAAAACATCCTAGTCCTAGACTGATCAGACCTAGCGACAACAGCTATTCCGTTCCCCGTCCCATGACATAACCGTCTATGATAAACTCTACTAGGCGACCCCCTAAGCAGAGATGGCTAGTACTTAAGCTGGCTCCAGTCCCAAAACGGATCAGGCAGCCATGCCCCGACTTGGAGATAAGCCCCCCAGGCCGTGACACAAAAGCTATCAAGCGGTGAACTATCTGCTCGTTAAAGATAGTACGGGCCTATCAATGTCATGGTCCAAGATACTCATTTAGAATTAGCATGGTCAAGACGCCATATACTCATAATTCTCTATGGG
>JAIUZE010032064.1:0-19276 GCA_022085475.1 Heliosperma pusillum | reverse complement strand
CAATAAACACGAGGACCAAAGGTTTGTGTCTCGTGATGCAGTCCTTTTTAGAAAATGTTTTATTTTCTAACAGACAGAGTGGGAGAAAATTGAACTTGATGAGTCCAGAGCCACAAAACCGAAAAGGAAGACGAGGAAAAACGTCTCCCTCTTCGTCATGGTACGGTTATATTCCTTCGGAAACCCCTAGGAGGTTCAAGCAGGAATTAGTATCCACTGATAGTACCTTGGCTTATTATAGAGGAAGGTGATGACTATAATGTGTTAATTTTTGAAAGTAATGAACCTACTACCTACAAAGCTGCCATTTCTAGTCCCGACTCAAAGCTATGGCTAGGAGCCATGCAATCCGAAATGGATTCTATGTACGACAATTAAGTATGGGACTTGGTTGATTTACCTAAGGAGGTACGACCTCTTCAGTGTAAGTGGTTCTATAAGATCAAAAGTGGCATAGACAAACATAATGATGTTTATAAAGCAAGATTGGTGGCAAAAGGTTTCACCCAAGTTCATGGTCTTCACTATGACGAAACCTTCGCCCCAGTTGCCATGCTTCGATCCATAAGGATTATCTTAGCGGTTGCCGCATTTCATAATTATGAGATTTGGCAAATGGATGTCAAAACCGCCTTCTTGAATGGGATTCTAGAAGAGGAAGTGTACATGACACAAACTGAAGGTTTTGTGGATCCATCAAACCCTAAGAAGGTATGCAAACTTAAGAGATCCATCTATGGTCTTAAGCAAGCATCCAGGAGTTGGAATCATCGTTTCGAGCATGTAATTAAACAAAATGGTTTCACTCGAAGTGTCGAGGAACCGTGTTTATACATGAAGTTTAGTGGGAGTAAAGTAACTTTTCTAGTCTTGTATGTAGATGACATACTACTCATGGGGAATGATATTCCAATGCTCACTTCTGTAAAGGAGTGGCTAGGAATACATTTCCAAATGAAAGACTTAGGAGAGGCCTAGCGCATCTTAGGTATCGGATCTATAGGGATAGATCTAAACAGGATACTAGCATTACGCAAGAGACCTGAATTATATTGATAAGATTCTTGATCGGTTCAACATGAAAGACTCTAAGAGAGGCTTTATTCCTATGGGAAGTGGGATCACTTTGAGCAAGTCAGAGTGCCCTACGAAAACCGAGGAGATTGAACGCATGAAATTGATCCCTTACGCTTCAGCCGTTGGATCAATCATGTATGCTATGATGTGCACTCATCCCGACGTTGCATATGCCTTGAGCATGACAAGTCGTTACCAAGCAAATCCAGGTGAGAGTCACTGGATAGCCGTAAAGAACATCCTTAAGTACTTAAGAAGGACCAAGGATTCGTTCTTAGTGTTTGGAGGCGAGACTGAGTTACGTGTAAAGGGTTACACAGATGCCAGTTTCCAAACAGATAGGGATGATATGGAATCCCAATCCGGCTACGTTTATATGATGAATGGAGGAGCTGTTTGCTGGAAGAGTTTCAAGCAAAGCGTTACAGCGGATTCTACAACAGAAGCAGAGTACCTTGCAGCGTCTGAAGCTGCAAAGGAAGATGTGTGGATTCGGCAATTTTTGGAAGGACTAACAGTAGTCCCTACTGCCAAAGATCCTATCACAATTTATTGTGATAACAGTGGGGCTATTTTCCAGGCAAAAGAGCCCAAGTCTAGTAACAAGTCTAGACATGTACTTAGGAAATATCATGTAATTAGAGATTACGTGGACAGAAAGGAAATTGACATTTGTAAGGTTTGGACAGATGACAACATTGCTGATTCTTTAACCAAGCCTTTGTCAAAGGCTAAGCATGATGGTCATGTTGTCACAATGGGATTGAGACGTGTACCAGAATTCCTTTAGATTATGTAATATGTAATAATTGAATGTTGTATTAATTATTTCATATATGATAATTGCATTCATTGTTCGAGTTTTATTATAAGCTCTTTTATTTAGTTTGACTAAATTTAATACTTTGTTTATCCGAATAGATGGTTGGCGACCCTCTTCAAGGTGAATAGGACGAACTTAGTATTTTGTCCTAGTCACTCATGAATGGGGTGACGGTCTCGAAATGACTAGTTTGTAAGTCGATCGATGGTTGGTTCAGCACCATGGGGTCATGGAGATGACTGGTCGTTTACATAGACAGACTGTATGACACTCTGTCGGACAGTGACATTGTAGAGACCCTTAAATCAATTATTTGATGCCTGGTCGTGGCAGGGTCTTCTATCTTATTCCTATAAGTCGATTCTTTTGACTGGCGACCGTCTATCTGAGTCGGTGCAGTTTCCGATTGGTTTTGGTTGATGTTCTAGGTCGTGCCGTAAAAGGAGGCCGATGGACTTCTTCTGGATCATGGTGATCTGCATCATACAGAGTAGATGGATCAACAGGAATTGTCCACCCACGTTGGGTAAAAACATCTTTAGGCCACTCGAGGAGAGTTACTGTAAATGCGTGGCCACGCTCGGAAAGAGATCTATGGTAGATTTTCCGGTCAGACAGTTACTCTCCCTATCGAGAAAACCACTCTAGATATTGTCAATCGCAAGTGCGACCTGAAAGACACCTTGCGTTGAGTGGGAGATGTGATAAAGAGACAAGAGAATCGGTGACGCACACTTGTGTCAGACAAGTGGGAGATTGTTGGAGTAGGTGTCCTCCACAATAGTGCGCCACATAATAAATCTTATTATGGAATATAATTGGGATATTTATTGACTATATATATGATTAGTCAGTTGATTAACGTAAATCAATAACGGTTGGCTGACTAGAGTTTGACGTTATTGTCGTTTGACGCGGTGATCAACTGATCCCTTTCGGTCACACCTAAAGGATGAAATCCAAATAGTAACTAATTATTTGTATACGATACAGTTAATTAGTACATTACATATATTCGATATGTACGAGAGTTAATTGTTAGAAATTGAGTTAAGAACTCAAATTCGATTAAGCTTATTTTTCAATTATGCGATAATTGACTAATAAATTTATATCTTATTTTAATACGATTAAATAAGATTTAACTTAGTAATTAATCGTTAAATTACTAAATTAGTTGAGGTTTTGAGATAGAGGTAATTAGTTAATTATATTTACAAGGAGTTGTAAAATAAATTAACTAAGCATTGTGGGACCCATTATATATTGATATAATGGTAAAATATTACTTAAAATGTTAAGTACATATTATTTATTTAATTGAGTCATATAATTGTTATATGATCAAATTAACACTTAATTATACAAGATAATTAACCATATGATCAATAAGTATTTGTGAGACAAATATCAAAAATCAAAATGGACCTAACTAGGCCATTGTGGCCGGTTAGAGTGTAGTTACAATGGTGATGATTGTTGCTCTTGTTTATACTCTTTAGTTACTAAATGAAAGTGACATAACAAGTAGAAATAATCATCACTTGTTCTACAACACTCCACTCTAATGCATGTGAACAAATTAAACAAAATAATAGTCCATTTGTGGACAATGTGGTTCGGCCTCATGGCCTATAAAATGAGCATTTGTGTTCATTTTATTACTACTTCATTTTGTGCTTGTTTTCTTACTTCTCTCAAAAACCTCATCTTCTTACTAAAACTCTCAAACTCTAATATTTACTAAGTATTACTAGTGTAGTAATATAGTCATAATATTAGTAAAATAATATCTATCTTATTATCTAGTTAATAATAAGGGTAGATTATTTGGGTTAATCTTGGTGCAACTTAGAGGAGATCTTCTACTTTGGAGATTATTTGTGTTCATCCATATTATTAGCTCAAGAACAACAAGAAGGAGTTCTTGTTGTGCCCTTATATTTTCCATATCAATGTGAGGAAATTTCTTCTCTTATATAAATGTCTTTATATTTGCATGCATGTTACATAGATCATTAAATACTAAATTAACAAGTAATTTAGTAAATAATTAGAGGAGTCTAATTAAGGTCTATGGACTTTCACGATCAACAAGGTTGTTGAAAGCATTCTGGAAGTCAACCAGCAACATAGAAAGCCCCACATCGCCACCACGAGCCTCAATGAACCGATTCAAGGCATGTAAGACAGCCTCTCCTCCACCGGACACCCCAACCCCAAACTGAAGACCATAAAAAAAAGAACACAAAGAAGGACCAACCAAACAAGCACCTACCTTAGAAACAATACGTCTCCAGACGGTGCCAACAGCAATAGGACGAACACCACCACCAGGTTTAACAAGCGGCGTGAGTGGAGCGCTGGCAATGTACTCACCAAGAGCTTGTGGACATCTGCCCTCAAGAAAAAGATTGACCACTCTAGTAATAGAAGCGATCAGATCATCAGAGATAGCCACATCAACGCCACTCAAGCAATCCATGAGGTGTTGGGCACGTAACCCATCCCTCCCAAAAGAAGTGCCACGTGGGAAACTACGAATCATATCCACAACCACAGCCGAAGAGGCAATAAGAGAATGATGGTCCACAGGCAAAGGAGGCAAGGAAGGTGATGGGGCGGCCGGGTGCTTCTCTCGCAAAGCCCCAAGAGTGGCATCAGAGTAGGGGGCTACGCCAGAGGAAGAAAGCACCCTAACAGCAGCAGTATAGTGGCCATCACAAATCTTCCGCCGACATTGGCGGAGGTTAATCTCACTCAAATCTAGGTCCTCTTCCACCTGAAACGAAGGAGGAACCTCAGCCAAACACTCCTGCAAAAGCTGCAAACCCCCTCCAGGTACCCCCCAAGCAAGAATAGCCCTAGTAATACTCTCCTCCTGACGCTGTCGCCTAACAGCAGTCCTACACTCAAGATTACTCCTAGGAACGAAGGTCTTAAGCAGACAAAGAGGCAACACAAGCAAACGAACCCAGCAGGAGAGGTCACCAGGGGAGTCAGCCACATCATCCAAGACCCCCTTCAAAACCCGAGCAAACCCAAGACGACACTTAGGGGGAATAGATTTCACGGTGCGGAGACCCAAAGAAAATAAAGGAGCAAGCGAAGAAACAGACCACTGAGCAAACTCCACCCCACCATCAGATGAAAGAACCGAGTGAGACGGAGCCGGAGGTCTAGGGATACCATGAATAATAAAGTTAACGAAACCATCCCCACAATCCGGAGGCGCAACAATATCACCACGACTATGCCGACACCTAGAGCGAAAAGTATGAGTTTTAAAACACTCCCCACACAACCAAAGTCCCATCCGCTTCAAAGTAATCTCGGCATTAGAGAAAACGGTCAGACTATCAGTAAGAGTTTGACGCGTCAGACCCATAGCACCATCAAGACAATGACGATCCTGAAAATGCTTTTGCCACGCGGCCTTAGTAAGGCCCTTACCACGACCATCCGGACACTCATGAAGACTCGAAAAAGGACAACGAAATCGTACCAAAATAGGCATGATAAAGAAAAAGAAAAAGAAAATAAAACCTAAAAAAGGATGAGAAATCCTAACAACGTAACACAACCCCCATGCACGGCCACGGCTCACCTAAATTATTATTATTATTATTATTATTATTATTATTATTATTATTATTATTATTATTATTATTATTATTATTATTATTATTATTATTATTATTATTATTATTATTAGTATTATTATTAGTATCATTATTATTATTATTATTATTTTTATTATTATTATTATTATTATTATTATTATTATTATTATTATTATTATTATTATTCTTATTATTATTATTATTATTATTATTATTATTATTATTATTATTATTATTATTATTATTATTATTATTATTATTATTATTATTATTATTATTATTATTATTATTATTATTATTATTATTATTATTATTATTATATAATAAAATGTAAAGTTTACAAGAAGTTGGTGGGGAGCCGAGAGACAATCTGGGCCCCCACCCCCTTAGCTATAGAAAAACTAAGCCTAGTAAATATATAAGCAGCCACCCGAGCCCCAGCATCCTGAGATACCGAGAATTTCTAGATCCGCTTGAGCAAGTCAACAGCATCCAAGCCCAGCTCTCCATGTGAAGAGAAAGAGAAGGGTAGGAAACCATAACCAACAATCGCGCATAAGTCTCCATACTTAGCACATTTGCGCTGAGCAGCATCAGCGACAACCCGTCCCGGCACAAAGTCGGACATCCCAGTCTGAGTCAAGGGGGAAGACCCTGTCAAATCAACACACACATCACGCTCTCTATCCCACGAATAAAGTAGCAAATCCGCAGGACGAAGAGAGCCGCCATGCCCGTCAACCAAACCGATATCAACCTCCTTGCCCGTAGAAATACCAGACCTATAGCATATGTCAAATAATGTGTCACGAACGAGGTTATGCCGATGCTTAACCCCCACAGTACCAGTACAAGAAACAGCGTGGTCCCAATACACATCATCAGCAAACATCCGAGAGCAAGCAGGACAAGGTCTAGATACCGTGAATAACGGAACATCTAGTCGATACCCCAGTACACTACTGGAAGTCCTTCTGTTCATAGTCTGACCCATCCCAGAGATAGGAACCGCACGCAACCAATCAGAGGCGTGGGCACCCTGCTGAGACTTCCACAACGCTAGCTGGCGCGATGTCAAAGAGAAAACAGATTCTGCAGAAGCAGCAATCCTCGCAAAATATATATCTGCTAGTTTCTTCATAAGTTTAGGGGCAGGGATTTCACTAGGATCACGTAAAAAGGAAGAACCTATAGTCTGAGAGAACACCCGCAAGGCATCGTCGAAAGTAGGACCAGCAACCACAATACCAGAAGACCGTAGTAGCTTAGCCTGCAAATCAGCAGACTGCAAACGGGACGCCAGAAAAGCATAATGAAAAACTTTCCCGGCAGCATAAACACCGAGCCCACCAAGATGAAAAGGGAAAGTGGCAAGGCGCCACTGCCAATCCCCAAAACCAGGCCCAGACGCGGTGACAATACGTTCCAAGCTAGAACAAAGCGCTGCATCAAAACGAAGATGGACAGACCCAAAGATCCCCAGGGAACAAGTACGGAGGGTAAAGTAGAGCTTAGAAATACCAGTACAAGCTCGAAGCAGAAGCAATTCATATTGCGGGTCCTCAAGCCTAGCAATCAAATCCATAAGCTCGATGGTCTTAGTCACACTTTTCGCCACAAGCACACTGCCAAAACTAGAGCAAGTACTGACAGGCCCACCCAAAACAGAGACACCACGCAAAGGCCGGGCAATAGTAGGGGGGAAAACACCAGGAAGTCGACTCCGGGGATCCTCAGTAGGCCAAAAAACCTCAGCCTTAGCGACATTAAGATGGAGACCAAACTGAGGACCATCTGCCAAAACCAAATCCAATACCTTTTCTACCTCCAAAGTATCCCCAACAATTGTGCCATCATCCTAGTACCAAGCTTGCAAACTCAAATCAAAAGAATCCCGTATCTTGCACACCAAGGGATGCAAAACAAAAGCGAAAAGCAAGGGTCCCAAAGGATCACCCTGCTGGACTCCCTGACAAGACCACAAACAATGTTCCCCATAATAAAGACGGGCAGGACTAGAGTAACAGAACTCCACCCAAAGGGAAAGAATCGGGCAACGACGGCGAACTTCTAGAAGCATGGTTACACGATCAACAAGGTTGAAAGCATTTTGGAAATCAACCAGCAACATAGAAAGCCCCACATCACCACCACGAGCCTCAATGAACCGATTCAAGGCATGCAAAATAGCCTCTCCTCCACCGGACACCCCAACCCCGAACTGAAGATCAGCAAAATAAGAACACAAAGAAGGACCAATCAAAGAAGCACCTACCTTAGAAACAAGACGTCTCCAGACGGTGCCAACAGCAATAGGACGAACACCACCACCAGGTTTAACAAGCGGCGTAAGCGGAGCGCTGGCAATGTACTCACCAAGAGCATGTGGACATCTGCCCTCAAGAAAAAGATTGACCACCCTAGTAATAGAAGCGATCAGATCATCAGAGATAGCCACAGCAGCGCCACTCAAACAGTCCATGAGGTGTTGGGCACGAAACTTATCCATCCCACAAGAAGTGCCACATGGGAAACTACGAATCATATCCAAAGCCACAGCCGAAGAGGCAACAAGAGAATGATGATCCACAAGCAAAGGAGGCAAGGAAGAAGATGGGGCGACCGGGTGCTTCTCTCGCAAAGCCCCGAGAGTGGCATCAGAGTAGGGGGCTACGCTAGAGGAAGAAAGCACCCTAACAACAGCAGTATAGTGACCATCACAAATCTTCCGCCGACATTGGCGGAGGTTAAGCACACTCAAATCCAGGTCCTCCTCCACATGAAAAGAAGGAGGAGACTCCGCCAAACACTCCTGCAAAAGCCGCAAACCTCCTCCAGGCACCCTCCAAGCAAGAATAGCCCTGGTAATACTCTCCTCCTGACTATGTCGCCTAATAGCAGTCATACAGTCAAGATTACTCCTAGGAATGAAGGTCTTAAGCAGACAAAGAGGCAACACAAGCAAACAAACCCAGCAGGAGAGGTCACTAGGAAAGTCAGCCACATCATCCAAAACCTCCTTCAAAACCCGAGCAATTCCAAGACGACACTTTGGAGTAATAGATTTCACGGTGCGAAGACCCAAAGAAAATAAACGATCAAGAGAAGATATAGACCACTTAGCCAACCCAACCTCATCGTCAGATGAAAGAACCGAGGGAGACGGAGCAGGAGGTCTGGGGATACCATAAATAATAAAGTTAACGATGCCATCACCACAATCCGGTGGTGCAACAATATCAACCCAGCTATGCCGACACCTAGAGCGAAAGGTATGGGTTTTAAAGCACTCCCCGCACAACCAAAGTCCCATACGCTTCAAAGTAATCTCGGTATTAGTGAAAACTGTCAGACTATCGGTAAGAGTTTGACATGTAAGCCCCATAGCACCAACATTACAATGCCGATCCTGAAAATGCTTCTGCCAAGCGGCCTTAGTAAGTCCCTTGCCATGACCATCCGGACACTCATGAATGGACGAAAAAGGACAATGAAACCGAACCAAAGTAGCGGGCATGACAAAGAAAAGGAAAAAGAAAATAATAAAACCTAATGAAAAATTATGAGAAACCCTAATACACGCATGGACACTGTTCATGTGCAAGGCAAAGGACGGCCACCATCACAGACCATAGCACAACCCACACCCACCACCACAGCGACGGCTAACACCGGCCACAACCATACCCCAGCAAGATGCAACCGACACCGACACAACAAACCGACGCCGACGCGATTAAGTTGCCATGACAAAGACAGCCACAGCTACTGCCAGCAACGACACCCACAACCGGCTGGTTTGCTGCTGCGGTGGAGACGGTGGAAACAAACACATTAAACAAAAAAACAACCACGACAACCCACAAACGCCAGACCACAACCACAAGGCGACTGCCACAAACCCGCAACAACAAAGACGGCCTACGTGAGGACAGGCATGCGTCGTAGGGCTGAGTGAGGAAGGCTGGAGGTGGTGGTGGTCAGGAAGGCCGACGGCCGCCGCAGCAGCCTAAAAGCAGCAGCCAGAAACCCTAAATCGCCAATCGCTCTCTCCCTCACTCTCTCTCGCACGTTGGATTATTATTATTATTATTATTTATTTATTTATTTATTTATAATAAGATGCGCGCAACTTTCATTAAAATAAAATGTAAAGTTTACAAGAAATTGGTGGGGAGCCGAGAGACAATCTGGGCCCCCACCCCCTTAGCTATAGAAAAACTAAGTCTAGTAAAGATATAAGCGGTCACCCGAGCCCCAGCATCCTGAGATACCGAGAATTTCTGGATCCGCTTAAGCAAGTCAACAGCATCCGAACCCAACTCCCCAAGCGAAGAGAAAGAGAAGGGTAGGAAACCGTAACCAGCAGCCTAGCACAAATCCCTATACTTAGCACACTTGCGCTGCGCAGCATCAGTAACAACCCGTCCCGGCACAAAATCAGCCATCCCAGTTTGTGTCAAGGGAGAGGACCCAGTCAAATCAACACACACGTCACGTCCCCTATCCCAAGAATAGAGCAGCAAATCCGCAGGACGAAGAGAGCCGTTCTGTCCGTCAACTAAACCGATATACACCTCCCTACCCGTAGAAATAACAGACCTATAGCAGATGTCGAATAAGGTGTCACGGACGAGGTTATGCCGATGCTTAACACCCACAGTGCCAGCACAAGAAACAGCGTGGTCCCCATAAATATCATCAACAAAAACCCGAGAGCAAGCAGGACAAGTCCTAGATACCACGAATAAAGGAACACCCAGACGATATCCTAGCACACTACGGTAAGTCCTCCCGTTCATAGTCTGACCCAACCCAGAGATATGAACCGCACGCAACCAATAAGAGGAGTGGGCACCAAGCTGGAACTACCACAATGCAAGCTGACGCGGTGTCAAAGAGTAAACAGATTCTGCAGTAGCAGCATTCCTCGCAAAATATATTTCTGCCAATTTTTTCATAAGTTTAGGGGCAACGATTTCACTAGGATCACGTAATAAAGTAGAACATGTAGTATCCAAAAACACCTGCAAGGCATCATCAAAAGTAGGACCAGCATCCACAATACTAGAAGGCCGTAGTAACTTAGCTTGCAAATCAGCAAACTGCAAACGGGACGCCAAAAAAGCATAATACAAAACATCCCCGGCAACATAAACACCGAGCTCACCAAGATGAAAAGGGAAAGTGGCAAGGCGCCACTGCCAATCCCCAAAACCTGGTCCAGACGCGGTGACAATGCGTTCCAAGCTAGAACGAAGTGCTGCATCAAAACGAAGATGGACAGACCCAAAGACTCTCGGCGAACATGTACGGAGGGTAAAGTAGAGCTTAGAAATACCAGTACAAGCTCGAAGCAGAAGCAACTCACATTGCAGGTCCTTAATCCTAGCAACCAAATCCATAAGCTCGATGGTCTTAGTCACTCTCTTCGCTACAAGCTCATTGCCAAAACTAGGGCAAGTACTGACAGGCCCACCTAAAACAAAGATACCACTCAAAGGCCGGACAATAGAAGGAGGGAAAACACCAGGAAATCGACTCCGGGGATCCTCAGTAGGCAAAAAAACCTTGGTCTTAGCGACATTAAGATGGAGACCAAACTGAGGACCATCTGCCATAATCAAATTCAACACCTTCCCCACCTCCAAAGTATCCCCAACAATGGTGCCATCATCCAAGTACCAAGCCTGCAAATTCAAATCAAAGGAATCACGTATCTTGCACACCAAGGGATGCAAAACCAAAGCGAAAAGAAAGGGGCCCAAAGGATCACCCTGATGAACTCCCAGACAAGACCACAAACAATGTTCCCCATAAAAAAGACGGGCAGAACGAGAGTAACAGAACTCCACCCAACGGGAAAGATTCGGGAAAAGACGGCGAACTTCCAGAAGCAAGGTAACACGATCAACAAGGTTGAAAGCATTTTGGAAATCAACCAGCAACATAGAAAGCGCCACATCCCCACCACGAGCCTCAATGAACCGATTCAAGGCATGCAAAACAGCCTCTCTTCCACCGGATACCCCAACCCCAAACTGAAGACCAGTAAAATAAGAACACAAAGAAGGACCAACCAAACAAGCACCTACCTTAGAAACAAGACTTCTCCATACAGTGCCAACATTAATAGGACGAACACCACCACCAGGTTTAACCAGCGGCGTGAGCGGAGCGCTGGCAATGTACTCACCAAGAGCAAGTGGACATCCGCCCTCAAGAAAAAGATTGACCACCCTATTAATAGAAGCGATCAGATCATCAGAGATAGCCACAGCAGCGCCACTCAAGCAGTCCATAAGGTGTTGGGCACGAAACCCATCCCTCCCACAAGAAGTGCCACGCGGGAAACTACGAATCATATCTAAAACCACAGCGGAATAGGCAACAAGAGAATGATGATCCACATGCAAAGGAGGCAAGGAAGGAGATGGGGCGACCGGGTGCTTCTCTCGCAAAGCCCCAAGAGTGGCATCAGAGTAGGGGGCGACGCTAGAGGAAGAAAGCACCCTAACAGCAGCAGTATAGTGGCCATCACAAATCTTCCGCCGACATTGGCGGAGGTTAATCTCACACAAATCCAGATCCTCCTCCACATGAAACGAGGGAGGAACCTCATTCAAACACTCCCGCAAAAGCTGCAAACCACCTCCAAGCACCCCCAATGCGAGAACAGTCCTGGTAATACTCTCCTCCTGACGTTGTCACCTAATAGCACTCCTACACTCAAGATTACTCCGAGGAGCGAAGGTCTTATGCACACAAAGAGGCAACACAAGCATACGAACCCAGCAGGAAAGATCACCAGGAGAGTCAGCCACATCATCCAAAACCCCCTTCAAAACCCGAGCAAACCCAAGCCGACACTTAGGAGGAATAGATTTCACGGTGCGAAGGCCCAAAGATAAAAAACAATCAAGCGAAGACACAGACCACTGAACAAGCTCAACCCCATCATCAGAAGATAGAACCGAGGGAGACGGAGCCGGAGGTCTTGGGATACCATGAATAATAAAGCTAATGATACCATCGCCACAATCCGGAGGCGCAACAATATCACCCCGACTATGCCGACATCTAGAGCGAAAGGTATGAGTTTTAAAGCACTCCCCACACAACCAAAGCCCCATCCACTTTAATGTAATCTCGGCATTAGAGAAAACCGTCAGACTATCAGTAAGAGTTTGACGCGTAAGACCCATAACACCGTCAATACAATGTCGATCCTGAAAATGCTTTTGCCAGGCAGCCTTAGTGAGGCCCCTACCACCGCCATTAGGACACCCATGAATAAAAGAAAAAGGACAAGGAAACCGTACCGAAACAGGCATGTTACGAAACAAGCAAAAACAAGAGCCAAACCACTAAGGCACGTGCATGTGCATGGAATGGAAAAGTATAAAGACCAAAGCAAAACCCTAAAGACAAACGAATAACCAACAATCAGCCGCACGACCAAGTTTCGAAAAACGATGGCTAACCTGCAACAACCACAAAGGCTGACACACGGCGGAATGACGATCCTAGCCGCGGCACCGACAACGAAACTAGCCGCGACACCCGAAAACCCGAAACCCGAAAAGCACAGCCTGCTGAACGCTAAAAGCGAACCAGGCACAACGTCAACGGACGCTCACCCGCAACGACGACACGGCACCACCAGGCACATCAGTTGTGGTGGCCGGCAGGAAACGTATATTGGCTGTCAAACATCGACATGCTGCACAGACGGCCAACGCTCACCCTCCTCAAAGACACGCGCGATGGTGGCGACGTAGTATTAGGGTACAACGTACCGGTGGCAGCCTTCGGGGTGGCTGGCGGCAGGCGGCTGCAAATAACACCCTCTGTCACGCCTGTCAACCGCCTAAACCCACGCTCCTCTCAATTTTCAACCGACAATAGAACGCTCGACGGTGGCCGGTGAAGCAGCAAGGGTGGAGAAGGTGGCCGGTGAGGCAGTGAGGGTAGGCTAGGAGGCTGCAGCAGTGACTAGCCCAAAGCGCCAAAAACGCCAAACACTCCCTCTCTCTCTCTCTCTCTAACGTTCAAAATATTATTATTATTATTATTATTATTATTAATTTTTTTTTTTTTTTTTTTTTTTTTATTATAATATGCGCGCAGCTTTCATTAAAATAAAAAGTAAAGTTTACAAGAAGTTGGTAGGGAGCCGAGAGACAATCTGGGCCCCCACCCCCTTAGCTATAGAGAAACTAAGCCTAGTAAAGATATAAGCGGCCACCCGAGCCCCAGCATCCTGAGATACCAAGAATTTCTGGATCCGCTTAAGCAAGTCAACAGCATCCGAGCCCAGCTCCCCAAGCGAAGAGAAAGAGAAGGGTAGGAAACCATAGCCAGCAGTCGCGCATAAATCCCTATACTTAGTACATTTGCGCTGAGCAGCATCAGCAACAACCCGTCCCGGCACAAAATCAGACATCCCAGTCTGAGTCAAGGGGGAAGACCCTGTCAAATCAACACACACATCACGCCCTCTATCCCACGAATAAAGTAGCAAATCCGCAGGTCGAAGAGATCCGCCATGCCCGTCAACCAAACCGATATCAACCTCCTTGCCCGAAGAAATACCAGACCTATAGCATATGTCGAATAAGGTGTCACGAACGAGGTTATGCCGATGCTTAACCCCCACAGTACCAGTACAAGAAACAGCGTGGTCCCCATACACATCATCAGCAAAAACCCGAGAGCAAGCAGGACAAGGCCTAGATACCGTGAATAACGGGACACCAAGGCGATACCCCAGCACACTACGGTAAGTCCTCCGGTTCATAGTCTGACCCAACCCAGAGATAGGAACCGCGCGCAACCAATCAGAGGCGTGGGCACCCTGCTGAGACTTCCATAACGCAAGCTGACGCGGTGTCAAAGAGAATACAGATTCCGCAGTAGCAGCAATCCTCGCAAAATATATATCTGCCAGTTTCTTCATAAGTTTAGGGGCAGCGATTTCACTAGGATCACGTAAAAAGGAAGAACCTGTAGTCTCAGAGAACACCCGCAAGGCATCGTCGAAAGTAGGACCAGAATCCACAATACCTGAAGACCGAAGTAGCTTAGCCTGCAAATCAGCAGACTGCAAACGGGACGCTAGAAAAGCATAATGAAAAACATCCCCGGCAGCATAAACACCGAGCCCACCCAGATGAAAAGGGAAAGTGGCAAGGCGCCACTGCCAATCCCCAAAACCAGGCCCAGACGCGGTGACAATACGTTCCAAGCTAGAACGAAGTGCTGCATCAAAACGAAGATGGACATACCCAAAGATCCCCGGGGAACATGTACGGAGGGTAAAGTAGAGCTTAGATATACCCGTACAAGCTCTAAGCAGAAGCAACTCACATTGCGGGTCCTCAATCCTAGCAACTAAATCTATCAGCTCGATTGTCTTAGTCACTCTCTTCGCCACAAGCTCACTACCAAAACTAGAGCAAGTACTAACAGGCCCACCCAAAACAGAAACACCACGCAAAGGCCGAGCAATGGAAGGAGGGAAAACACTAGGGAGTCGACTTCGGGGATCCTCAGTAGGCCAAAAAACCTCAGTCTTAGCGACATTAAGATGGAGACCAAACTGAGGACCATCTGCCATAATCAAATCCAAAACCTTCCCCACCTCCAAAGTATCCCCAACAATGGTGCCATCATCCAAATACCAAGCTTGCAAACTCAAATCAAAATAATCCCGTATCTTGCACACCAAGGGATGCAAAACCAAAGCGAAAAGCAAGGGTCCCAAATGATCACCCTGCTGGACTCCCTGACAAGACCACAAAGAATGTTCCCCATAATAGAGACGGGCAGGACTAGAGTAACAAAACTCCCCCCAACGGGAAAGAATCGGGCAACGACGGCGAACTTCCAAAAGCATGGTTACACGATCAACAAGGTTGAAAGCATTCTGGAAGTCAACCAGCAACATAGAAAGCCGCACATCGCCACCACGAGCCTCAATGAACCGATTCAAGGCATGTAAGACAGCCTCTCCTCCACCGGACACCCCAACCCCAAACTGAAGACCAGCAAAATAAGAATACAAAGAAGGACCAACCAAACAAGCACCTACCTTAGAAACAAGACGTCTCCAGACGGTGCCGACAGCAATAGGACGAACACCACCACCAGGTTTAACCAGTGTCGTGAGTGGAGCGCTGGCAATGTACTCACCGAGAGCTGGTGGACACCTGCCCCCAAGAAAAAGATTGACTACTCTAGTAATAGAAGCGATCAGATCATCAGAGATAGCCACAGCAGCACCACTCAAGCAATCGATGAGGTGTTGGGCACGAAACCCATCCCTCCCACAAGAAGTGCCACGTGGGAAACTACGAATCATATCCACAACCACAGCCGAAGAGGCAATAAGAGAATGATGGTCCACAGGCAAAGAAGGCAAGGAAAGTGATGGGGCGCCGGGTGCTTCTCTCGCAAAGCCCCAAGAGTGACATCAGAATAGGGGGCTACGCCAGAGGAAGAAAGCACCCTAACAGCAGCAGTATAGTGGCCATCACAAATCTTCCGCCGACATTGCCGGAGGTTAAGCTCACTCAAATCTAGGTCCTCCTCCACATGAAACGAAGGAGGAACCTCAGCCAAACACTCCCGCAAAAGCTGCAAACCCCCTCCAGGTACCCCTCAAGCAAGAATAGCCCTGGTAATACTCTCCTCCTGACGCTGTCGCCTAATAGCAGTCCTACACTCAAGATTACTCCGAGGAGCGAAGGTCTTAAGCAGACAAAGAGGCAACACAAGCATACGAACCCAGCAGGAAAGGTCACCAGGAGAGTCAGCCACATCATCCAAAACCCCCTTCAAAACCCGAGCAAACCCAAGCCGACACTTAGGAGGAATAGATTTCACGGTGCGAAGGCCCATAGATAATAAACAATCAAGAGAAGATACAGACCACTGAACAAGCTCAACCCCATCATCAGAAGAAAGAACCGAGGGAGACGGAGCCGGAGGTCGAGGGATACCATGAATAATAAAGCTAACGATACCATCGCCACAATCCGGAGACGCAACAATATCACCTCGACTATGCCGACATCTAGAGCGAAAGGTGTGGGTTTTAAAGCACTCACCACACAACCAAAGCCCCATCCGCTTTAAAGTAATCTCGGCATTAGAGAAAACCGTCAGACTATCAGTAAGAGTTTGACGTGTAAGACCCATAACACCGTCATTACAATGTCTATCCTGAAAATGCTTTCGCCAGGCGGCCTTAGTAAGGCCCCTACCACCTCCATTCGGACACCCATGAATACAAGAAAAAGGACAAGAAAACCGTACTAAAGGCATGATACAAAAAAGGAAAATATTACCGAATATTTTAATGGAAACCCTAATGTTTCCCATGCAAGGCTACGGCACGACAACAACACACGACCAACACTAGCCACAGCCAGCCGACCACCGCGACCCATAACCCACGACGACCCATAAACTGCCACCACAACGACCAACACAGCCAGCAGCACGACAGACACCACCAAACACAACAACCGACGCCGACGCGATGAAAACACAAACAGCCGTGCGCGGTGTTTATAGCTAGGTCAAAGACGGCGGAAGAGAGGCCACGAGCAACAGCCACCCAGGGACAACCGTCGGCCACCGCAGAAGAAAAACAAACACCAAAGAAACCCTAAAAACACCCAAATAAAACGAACAAAGGAGAAGCAACGCAACCCACGGCTTGCCGATGACGTGAGGTCCGGTGGCCGGCGACGGGCGGTTAGGAACGGCGACGTGCTACGAACACAGGACGGTGGCCGGCGACACTCTCTGCTCTTATTATTATTATTATTATTATTATTATTATTATTATTTTTTTTTTTTTTTTTTTTTTTATAAGATGCGTGCAGCTTTCATTAAAATAAAATGTAAAGTTTACAAGAAGTTAGTGGGGAGCCGAGAGACAATCTGGGCCCCCACCCCCTTAGCTATAGAGAAACTAAGCCTAGTAAAGATATAAGCGGCCACCCGAGCCCCACCATCCTGAGATACCGAGAATTTCTGGATCCGCTTAAGCAAGTCAACAGCATCCGAGCCCAGCTCCCCAAGCGAAGAGAAAGAGAAGGGTAGGAAACCATAGCCAGCAGTCTCGCATAAATCCCTATACTTAGCACATTTGCGCTGAGCAGCATCAGCAACAACCCGTCCCGGCACAAAATCAGACATCCCAGTCTGAGTCAAGGGGGAAGACCCTGTCAAATCAACACACACATCACGCCCTCTGTCCCACGAATAAAGTAGCAAATCCGCAGGTCGAAGAGATCCGCCATGCCCGTCAACCAAACCGATATCAACCTCCTTGCCCGAAGAAATACCAGACCTATAGCATATGTCGAATAAGGTGTCACGAACGAGGTTATGCCGATGCTTAACCCCCACAGTACCAGTACAAGAAACAGCGTGGTCCCCATACACATCATCAACAAAAACCCGAGAGCAAGCAGGACAAGGCCTAGATACCGTGAATAACGGGACACCTAGTCGATACCCCAGCAAACTACGGTAAGTCCTCCGGTTCATAGTCTGACCCAACCTAGAGATAGGAACCGCGCGCAACCAATCAGAGGCGTGGGCACCCTGCTGAGACTTCCACAACGCAAGCTGACGCGGTGTCAAAGAGAATACAGATTCCGCAGTAGCAGCAATCCTCGCAAAATATATATCTGCCAGTTTCTTCATAAGTTTAGGGGCAGCGATTTCACTAGGATCACGTAAAAAGGAAGAACCTGTAGTCTCAGAGAACACCCGCAAGGCATCGTCGAAAGTAGGACCAGAATCCACAATACCTGAAGACCGAAGTAGCTTAGCATGCAAATCAGCAGACTGCAAACGGGACGCTAGAAAAGCATAATGAAAAACATCCCCGGCAGCATAAACACCGAGCCCACCCAGATGAAAAGGGAAAGTGGCAAGGCGCCACTGCCAATCCCCAAAACAAGGCCCAGACGCGGTGACAATACGTTCCAAGCTAGAACGAAGTGCTGCATCAAAACGAAGATGGACAGACCCAAAGATCCCCGGGGAACAAGTACGGAGGGTAAAGTAGAGCTTAGATATACCCGTACAAGCTCTAAGCAGAAGCAACTCACATTGCGGGTCCTCAATCCTAGCAACTAAATCCATCAGCTCGATGGTCTTAGTCACTCTCTTCGCCACAAGCTCACTACCAAAACTAGAGCAAGTACTGACAGGCCCACCCAAAACAGAAACACCACGGAAAGGCCGAGCAATGGAAGGAGGGAAAACACCAGGGAGTCGACTCCGGGGATCCTCAGTAGGCCAAAAAACCTACGTCTTAGCGACATTAAGATGGAGACCAAACTGAGGACCATCTGCCATAATCAAATCCAAAACCTTCCCCACCTCCAAAGTATCCCCAACAATGGTGCCATCATCCAAGTACCAAGCTTGCAAACTCAAATCAAAAGAATCCCGTATCTTGCACACCAAGGGATGCAAAACCAAAGCGAAAAGCAAGGGTCCCAAAGGATCACCCTGCTGGACTCCCTGACAAGACCACAAAGAATGTTCCTCATAATAGAGACGGGCAGGACTAGAGTAACAAAACTCCACCCAACGGGAAAGAATCGGGCAGCGACGGCGAACTTCCAAAAGCATGGTTACACGATCAACAAGGTTGAAAGCATTCTCGAAGTCAACCAGCAACATAAAAAGCCCTACATCGCCACCACGAGCCTCAATGAACCGA
>JAIUZE010032055.1:0-25691 GCA_022085475.1 Heliosperma pusillum | reverse complement strand
GCATAAGCATGTCTTCAAAACAATACTAAACTTCTAAGTCCAAAAGACTAAATTACTAATGAGTTAAGAAGCATAGCCAACTAATTCAACCTTACACCATCGAATATCATGAACTATGTACCACAAGTCATGACAAGCAATCCAAGCAATTAAAATCATCAAACTTATCTTACTACCCTTCCTTAGAGATACAACCAATCATCAATAAAGGGTGAATTTAGATCTACACCATTTTCCTCAAATCACAAATTCATTCTAACAAACACTAATATTCCACAAAATTCAAAGTTCTTCCGACCAAGTATAATATACCACAAACAATTGGGTATTGGCATCCACAAAAATGTTACAAGAGGAAGGTAAGGATACCAATGGTAAGATGGAGGAACTATCAAGAGTATTTTCCAAGAGGCAAACAAGATGGAAGAGAAAGAAGCACCTAGATAGAAGGAATAGAGCATAATACATTAAGGACGAGAGAAAACATCGATGAGGAAGAAATACACTTCAATTAGGCTTGTCAATCTTCAAATCTTCGGTAGAGGATACTTCTTCTAGGTAACACAATTATCCACCTTAAGACGGTAGATATAAATAAACATAACATCACTCAAAACAATCAACAAACAAGTTAGAACCTAACAAACATCAAGTACACCAAAGACTACCACCTTAGGTCCTTAAGTCTACCCATCTCTCATTTATATTCAAGTCAAGTAGTTTAAGTTTAGGGTTCACGTGTGTGCGTCGGGAGCGACAAAGCTCTGATACCAACTGTGACAACCCTCGCGAATGCGGAAATAAAACATACAAGCATGTGATTTAATTAGCGGAAATACGGTGTTTTTAAAACTTTTTACATGCAAACAGAAAAGATGAGGAGTGTCAAATATTACAAACTAAAGTATGAAATACAACAAGAGACGTAGTCTCTCAAAATGTTAACCAACAACAAAGTTATTAGCAACTAGCTAATCAACGCCTAGAGGTGTTTCATCCAGGGACAACGCCCGCTAGCTCACACCCGAACCCAAAATACCACAAGCAAAAAGCAATCCAATCAAGCAACCTGTTCATCCATGAAAAACATGAACGCCACAGTCAGTGGGGATTAACTCCGGGTTCTCCCAGCCATATCACCATAAACGTACATAGAAGGAAATACAAAAGTAAAATCATGCATATATAAATATACATGTGAGATACGATAAGAATAAATAGGCAATTCGATAAATAATGATAAGAGCATAAGAGGTACAAATCCGAATACAACATGTTATTCAAAGACTCGGGGAAAACACTCTTAGGCAACCGAATACGCTCACTAGGGCTTACATATCACCGTTAGCGGTATAAGTTTGATAAGATTGAGACTCGACAAACAAAACATGCCAAGTCATTAAATGATCAATCATATAATCATTCATGTAATCATCCATCCAAACACACCGACATAATGACGACATCTCTCACGGTAAATGAAACGCACTAGCACCGTGTACATGGCAAGTATGATTAACATGCATCCACGGGATAAGGCATTTCCCTGAACTCATACACGATGCTACATTTCGTATATGTAGACTAATTTCCTCCTGGTAGGACAACGATAATAATACGGTCATAGTCTAAACTTGGCCAGACTCTCGGAATAAGACGTGTTCCGATTCGACATGTGGTAAGACGTTCCACATCCAAGACTCGGTCAATCAATAGACGCCGAGTACCCCAAATTTGGTCAACCTTCACAAAAGAGGCGGAAAAGAGCACAAGCCTCATAACAAGCGGTACGCTACATGCAAATAACACCACCTCGCAAGTACACAACATTTGACGGCCGGGTCGAACAACGCATAGCGTTCAACTCCCAACAAAGTCGTCGTATGCCCACTAACACATGCATTTAAGCAGTAGGATACCTCTCCGTTCCGACATTCCAGCCTTACGAACGGGAAGGTAGCCAAGGGAATGAGAGTACAAAGCACAAGACAAAATAGTGCTCAAACCGTATCATTTGTAAAAAATGACTCAAAGTGGGACATAGCAAAAACCGTCACAAAACATGTGAATATAGCATTATATATGTAACTATGATAAACAATGAATCAATACATGATACATAAGCATCTAGACAAGTTTAAGAAGATAATAAATAAGAAACAAGATACCTCTTCCAAACAACAAGTTTGGAAACTAAACTAAAACACAAGGGTTCCCTTAAAACTGTAATAAATAGGTTCTGACATGAAAATCACAGAAATCTAAGTCGAGGTGATAGCTTATCCCTTACGGTTAAAATGACTGGTCCCAAGCCCAAAACAAGCAAGTAAACGAAGGAGATAGATCATTCTACCAAAAAGGGTCAGTTGCAGTGAAATTGCACAAGTCACCCGAGAACAACAAACACCATTTCTATCATTTCCAATTTTCATAATTCACTTCTATAAACTATCAACAATCAATATTCATCATCAAAAATCATCAAATAACAACAATCATCATCCATAACATAATTCCTAAACTTACTAATCGTAATCTAATACGAGTTCTAGCATATAATCATGTAAAACACGTAAATGATATCGAGTAACCCTTCACCGTTACCTTTACGCGTCTTTAAACGGTTACTAAGCTTTCCTAGTCTCCACCTACAAACAATTAGATAATAAAAGCGGAATATCATCCACCTTGAGAAAGACGGATAATTTAAAAAGCGATAAAGACGGTTAATTTATTACCATACGGATAGAGGAAGGTAAGAGGGGAAGAAGAAGACGAACTACGTAATTTGAGCGAGTAAGAAGGAGTAGTGACGATTGAAGACGGATTCAAAATGGAGGCAAGGTTTTGGTGGTTTGATGAGGAAGAAAGAGTAAGTGGAAAATGAAAGGAGGAGTTAGGGTTTGAGGGAGTATATGAAGGAAAAAGTCAACGAAAGTCAAAGACGGCTCAAAAGTCAAGAAAAAGTCAAAGACGACTTAAAAGTCAAGAAAAAGTCAAAGACGACTTAAAAGTCAAGAAAAAGTCAAAGACGACTTAAGACGGGTTTCTCATGGAATCTCGCGGAAATTCCAAATACGAACTCGGAAATTCTAAAATCGACTCGGAAAATTAAATTTACGATTAAAACTAAAATTCGCTGAAAAGTATCTGTAAAATATTTTTACTAGAAAAATAGGGTACATTTGCGGGTGTTACAAAGCCCAAAGTTATAGGTGAACTAATTATAACTTTGGAGCTGCGAGTACAGGGCGGCTGTTTTTTATTTTCAGAACGGTTTTTTAACATAGATTTAAATAATCTTTTTAACAAAAAGTATTTATAATAGATTGTAGTTTAAATTTACATAGTTTGAATATCATTTTTGAATTCTCTATTGATTAGTAAAACAACTTATGAGTTGTCATGCTATCTAGAGCTTCATTTATGTTCAAACTTAAACCCTAAGTTTATTCTATTATTCTTCTTCCATCATTTCTTTTTTTCATTTTCTTCAATCAGTATTTCTCTCTTCTCCTTTTTTTCTTTTCGTACTCTTACCCATTGTCACAGCCTGTATTTGTCTCCTTGTCAGGTAATGTTGTTTTATTTTATATTGTTCTTTATATATTTAATTTGTCATTTGTTGTTGTTTATATTTTATGGTTTTATATACCCATGTTTAATTGCAGAAATGTCAAAGGGTTTTGTTGGTAAATGCAAGTGAGGCGTTCCATTGGCATTATTGAAGTCAGTCACTGTAGATAATCCAGGCAGGAGGTTCCTCACCTATAAATTTTCAAACCGCGATACGATCTTGCGAGGATGTGGATTCTGTAAGTGGTATGACGATAAAGTAAAATTAATGACAGGAGGGTCTTATCAATAATCTAATATTGGAGAAGAAGATATTGGACTGCGATTTGAAGAGGCTAAAGTGTGAAATTGCCCACTTGCAGGAATACAGTCAAAAGCTTAAAGAAGCTCATGATTTAATTAGGAAATTGAAGTCTCCTAATGTAGAAGGGGAGGGTGTCATTATGTTTGATTATGGTGTTTGCCATTTAGGAGTTCTATCTTTGTTTGTGTTGGAATAGTTTTTGTATGCATTATGTTAAAGCATTATGTTGGTTAATTTAGAAGCATTATGTCAATGATATCTAATCTCGTAGTACTTAAGCTTAAGATAAGTTGATGTAATTTCTTGAGTAATTTTCAATTTTAATTTTTTGAGGATGATATCATTGAAAAGGCTATGTCATCATATTCTTGTAACTACTTAATATTGAAAGCATAAATGTCTTATACTGTCTTACTGTCTTACTGTCTTACTGTCTTACATAATACGAAGCATCAAAGTCTTACATAATTCAAAACATAAATTAAAGGTTCAACGTCTTGTCTTAACTAATTCAAACCAACATGTCTAATATTCAAATCCCAGGCTTCTCTTTGAATGTTGGGTTGGGGGAGCATTGTTTGCACTTGCTTGGCTCTCTTGCCGTTGAGGTTGTTGGCTATTACAGGCTATACTACTACAAAAACAGGCTATGACAACGGTTAAAAACCGTTGTAATATTAAAAAGCGGACGTTGTTAAAGCCTCCGTTGTTAAAGGTGTTAACAACGGTTCATATTTAATGAAAAAACCGTTGTGAATATTTTTAACAACGGTAAAAAGTCGTTGTTATTACTAGATAACTGTTGTTAAAACGTGTGAATAATTTTGGTGGGAAAGATACAACAACGGTTCTGTTAAAAGAAATCGTTGTTAAACGTGTGTGTAGTTTTGGTGGGAAAGATTATAACAACGCTTTAGTTTTTCAAACCCGTTTTGAATATAGTTAATTACAACGGAGTATGTTAATCAAGCCGTTGTGGAAAGAACAACGGTCTATTTAATAAAACCGTTGTTAAAGGTATGATTAGTTTTGGTGGGAAATATGTTACAACGCTTTTAGTGAATTTTGAAAAACCGTTGTTATTATTTTTATTATTGTTTTTGAAAAAATTGTAAGTTGTTCCCCTGCCAGTGAAAATCCTGCATAAATCAGCAGCAGTAGCAGCACGCATAAACCACTTTCAGCAGCAGCAAAATGATATATCTATATATAAATCAGAGTAATTGATGTAGAACAGCAGCAAAATGATATTTACAACCAAAATGATCTCCTTCAGAGCAATTCATACTTACAATTTGCTCTAATGACTTCTACAAATTAAAGTTCCCTATCTGCTTCCAAAATAATCTAAGTTTCATTTATTCTTTCTTACCATAATGTTCAAGGACGTATTTGCCCCACAAGTCCCGTACCTCGTCTATATGGTGCTTAGCATACTCAGGGACATGTGGCGTGTTGATTAAAAACTGCGGATAAAACAAATAAAAGACATCGATCAGTAGGGTAACAACAGTATAGGCATACATAGCAACATCGATCATATATAGCAGAAAAGATATCAGCTCTAATGAAAAAAAGTACTCATAAATAATAGCTACATTAAACTACTAACTCTTTCTGGAATGCTGATATATCTTCGCCTAATAATCTCCAACATGAAACGACAAATGTAGTATCCACATTGGATGCTATCCGGCTGTTTAGGAACCTATTATTACATAAAAAAACGAAGAGACGAGAAGAAAATTACCAATTAGTTTAATGCGTAATTAAAAAGACAGATGTATATGCGTAATTAGTTTAATGCACTTAATTATTAAGGTATTGTATTTGCGCGTACGTACCCCTGTTATCGTAATAAAAGTAGGGTCATCATCAGAATCTTCCGTCGGTTGATCGTCGTTTGCTCTTTTCTTCTCAAAGGCCCTTTAAAAAAGGAAAGAGGCCGAAAGTCACATAAACTTACTTAATAATAATAATTGAAACTTAATATTATGTGCCAAATCAGTATTATAAACTTACTTAATAATCATCTTCTTAAAGGTCTCGGATGGTTGTTTATGCAAAGAGTCCAACCAAAATACTTTCTTCTTGCTCGGATTGATCGCTGCTAGCACCCAATGTCTCCTAGATCGAGAGACACATCATTATTAACAAGCACAACATGCATCATAACCAAACATATAAAAATGCAATTGTATTTGGAATCGTAATATTAATTATATATTACCCGACTTCATTATAAGGGGCAGGAATGAGCTTATTGTTTTTGGCCGATTCCGCAGCAATATAATCTATACGTTCATCATACGAAATCATCTCGATATGCATAGATAAAATATTTGGGCACAGGAATCTGTATTGAGCAAGTGGATTATTGGTCCCGGGGATCACAACCGAGCTCAAGTACCTACATGACGGTTTTAATTCCGATATTAAAAACACTATATCTTAGTCAGAATATTAGAATATTGCATGATTTAATTTATTAAGAAACTTACTTCATCAAAACATATAGGTGTTGGACATCAGTCTCGTCAAGGCCAGCCCAAATGGCTAGAATTTCCCAATCCAGCATTGCTTGACGTTCTACCCCTACAATACCATCCTCGAGCGGAATAATTATTAACTGCTCGCTTGCTATGCGTCTCCCAGCCTCCTTATAAAGGTCCAGCATCGTCACCGTTCGTACTTTTTCCATGTAAACGTTCCCATCATATTTAGTACGGGATAGACTCCTGACCTCTTTCAGCTTGGGGAAATGATGCGGTTCTCCTTTTGTGCTACCTGTCACAACCTACATGTGGCTAACTAAATTAAGTTGCTCTTTCAATGATGAGGCGATAGTAGAACTTAAAATATAAAGAGAGTTGATTAAATACCTCATCAAGTTGTTGTTTTGACGAGGTAGTAGAAAGATTGTCTATCGAGTTAGACTTATCCATTTTTTTTGTTACCTACAAAACAAAAATATAACATATAAATTTCACTATTTATGAAGGTGATGAACAAAGACAAAAGGCGGGTTAAATTAGATGTATTTTTCTAACCCCGGCTACATTCTGTTGAATTTTTTGATCACGAGCCAGGAAAATGTGGGTATTAGGCCATTGGACAAAACAGTGAACCGCATCTGCCAGAATTAGAAGGTTGTCACGGACTGGGACGGGCAGTTTACGGGTTTCACAGCCCTTCGCGACTAGCTCTATCTCCACTTTTGCATGATTCGGCAAGAGTGGTACGCCATGAACCAAGATGGTTTCCGCTGAGTCATTGGGATTTGGGTATATGATCAAACCCCGGGCAACACGAACCACATCCTTGGATGAAGGGTCGGTGAGAAGAACTACCCGCTTTTTTTGGGCCTGAAGAATACATATTATTTACTAAATACCAAAATATAATAGATATCATAAATGATCATCTTCATACTAACTTCTTATAATCTACATACCTCATTATTGTCATCCGTCTTCTCAGCCGGCTCCTCAAGTTGCGTCCCCTTTTCAGAGTTATTTACCTTATAAAATTAATTTACCAATCAAAGGCATGGCTGCTGGAAAGAACAAATGCAGAGGTTCAAAATGGTTAAGTCGTATTTACGTTATCGGCTTGAGGTATCAAAACCTCAGCAGCATTAGGTACCTCACCCGTCTCCTCAAGTTGCGTCCCCTCTTCAGACTCATTTACCTAATAAAATAAACCAATAAAAGGCATGGCTGCTGGAAAGAACAAATGCAGAAAAAAAAAAAAAGTCATATTTACCTTATCGGCTTGAGGTATTAAAACCTCGGCAGCAGTAGGTACCTCACCCATCTTCTCAGCCGTCTCCTCATGTATTGGCAAGGTAGTAGTGTCTGCCTCTTGATCAATCTGTTGCACTACCTCACCCTTTTTAATGACATCCTCCATCATCTTCAATTCTTCTTCGGAAGGCTTGCCTCCAGAATTAATCTTCAGTATCACGGAGGCCAATAACTGAACCTGCACGCCCAAAATGTAGAATCAGCATTTTGTTAAAACAATAACATGTGAATTTTAAATGACAATAACAAATGGTACCATGTCAGCCTTCCCCTTATTTTTCTTCTTCTTTATCGGGCTAGTTGTCCCATAATATTTCGTGACTCCGACATGTAATGGGACGCCCCTCAATCGACCTGGATGCTCGGGACGGCCGATCGCTCTAGCAAGAACGTCGTCACGACCACTCGGAGTGAATTTCCCTTCCGCAACCTCCTTCAGAACATTCTCCTATAATATATTAAATAAACTTAATTTTATTTTTGTTACTAAAATAAATAGATAGTCAGACATACAAGAATTGAACAATAAAGTTATTAAAAACCCGTCTTAATAAAATAATACTTACTATGTTGGCCAAGACTTCCTGATCATATTCGTTACATGTTCGGGATCCTTTAGGCGTGTGCCCTTCTTTATAAGTTACGTGCCGATTCAAGTCGGTCACTCCCTTTGACACCTACACATTAACTCAAAAATAATATATGTATACATGTATATCAAGTCCAAGTATGATTAAAAAAATCTAATATATAGATGCTACTTACGAGATTTTCTTCTATCAATCTGTAACCGCCTCGAGAACCATAATATACCCCCCGCTTCTGTGAGATGTTAGCACGATTTCTGGCGCTAACGCTCTTCAAATCATATAAAATCGCAAGTAGATGAGACAATTAGAAAATTATAGATACAAGTAGAGTTTTAGAAAAATGTAACCTGAAACTTTTAGAAAAATGTAACCTTAAGTAGAGTTTTAGAAAAATGTAAACATATGACATGGATACTTAACCTGAAACTTTTCAGTAGCTCGTTTCGCCTTATAATTATCCCATTGTTGCTGAGTGATGTTGGGGTACTTTGTCGGTGGGCTCTTATGCATCTCCCCCGTCTCCTTGTCGACATACAAGTGTAATTTGGCAAGGTCACACCTCCACTGCCTTAAGACTGCCGCTGCCTTACGTAATAGATACTTATCATGGCAGTCGGGAATATCGAAAGCTTCCTGCATCATCATCATATATACTAATAAGCGGCTGTCTAATATCATACCTTTATACGAACCTTTATACAGCTTCCTGCCTTATGTAATAGTAACTTCTGTAAAATAAAATGGTGTTTAGCTAAAGAAATTATCATACCTTTATACGGATCAAGAGTAAGTTCTGCAATACAGGATTTATATTCCTGAAATCATCTAAATCAATAGGCGCAAACTGTTTGGTTGTAACTCCAATCCAAGTGGATAAATGGCCAGCATTTGGACCAGTAGGAACACCTTTCACACTTCATTTTATTTCCGTCGGCTTTTTTGCCGCTATAGCTGCAAGGGCTGCAGGGCACTTCGAAGCACCCCTCTCACCTGGCTTATCCCCCTTATCATTGTTTTCTACTCTTTTCCGTTTTTCACCCATGATAATCCTAAGACACTAAGACCTTCAAAAGAAATGAAATAGTAACGGAACAGAGTCATGCATACAACGATTCTAAAACCCTAAGACCTTAAAATGAATGAAATAGTAACTGAACAAGTAAAGAGTCATGCAGAGATTCTAAAACTCTAAAAACTTAAAATGAATGATAAAGAGAACGATAAATAGAAAATGAAAACAAAAAGATGAACTTCAATCTTAAAACCCTAAAGACGAAACACAAAAATTACCTGATAATGAAAATGAGAACAGGATGATGATAAAGAGAACGAGCAGGATGATGATCAAGAGAACGAGGAGGATGATGATGATAATAAACAAAAAGATTTGTGTTGTAAACGAGGATGATTGTAAACGAGGCGGATGATGATGATAATGTATGTGTGTTTAATTTACTCTATAGGATTGGAAATTATTTTTTATTAAGAGAAACTAAAGGAATTCTTACCATAATGTTTGAGAAACTATTGACAACGGTTATACTAAAAACCACCGTTGTTATAGAGTAATGACAACGATTAAAGAACACACGTTGTAGAAAGTAATAACACTATGACAACGGTTTCTTTAATATGACCCGTTGTTGAAAGTAATAACAACGGTGGTATTATAAAGACCCGTTTTTATAGATTATGTGTTTTTTTTTAATTTTTCAGATACGCGCGCGCGGTATTAAAATTTGAGGCACGAAAATAAATTCATTAATTACGTTTAATTTATTTAACTTTGCCCTAAATTTAATTTAATTTATTTTACTTTGCTCTAAATTTTTATATTATAGGCGTAAGTTACGTTTAATTATTAGCTCGGATCGGGTTTGGCCTGGGAATCAATTCCGATCGGGTTAGATTCGGCGGGTTTGTAATTAATAACTTTATCGATCGGGTTATTATATATTATTAGTTTGGGTCGGGGAGCGAGCGAGGGTCCTTTCGGCTTTCTTGTCTGTTTCGGGAATGTTTATAATTGGGCGGGTCGTCGATAATTTCCGGGTCAAGCGGATGTGGTATATATATATATCGAGTCTAGTGATTCTCGAATCGGGTCATTTTCTTTTTAATTAAGGTACTGGTTATTATAATCATGCATCACTAGCTAACCTGAAACTGATCGGGTGGCCAGTTACGGATCGGGCACTCCACTATCTAGAGCTAGTAGCTACTTCGGGTCGATCGCTTTTGGGTCGGGGGCACGTGTCATTAACCTCGTACTACTTTGCAATAATATTGATGATAATATTGATGATATATAATAATTAATGATGATTTCCGGATCATTAATCTCGTACTACTTTGCAATAATAACAGATTCATCAATAATGCACATGCAAGTATTATATATACACGTCAATGTTTCCCAAATTAAATAATGCATGGGGTCGATCGACTTCGTTCAAGTACGCTAAAAGGGATGGGATATATTGATGCATATATATATATATATATATATATATATATATATATATATATATATATATAGAATTGGGATCTAGTGAGAACCACTAAGATAATGAGAACCGTGAGAACTCCGCCTTACCAAATTTATTTTTTCAAAATAACAACATATTTGGGTTCGGCGTAAAATGTTATGGCTAGATAACATATTTCTTCGTCGAAAAATTATACGCTACTGACGGAAATTGAGGCGAAATAGAATTTATTAATTTTCATGCACCTAGTAGTCAGTTTCATGTATCTAACAATTTTCATGCACGTAGTACTCATTTTCATGCATATAGAGCTCATTATTTTCATGCACCTAGTAATTGTTTTAATGCATGTAACAATTTTCATGCACCTAGTGCTCGTTTTCATGCATTTAGAGTAGTTTTAGTTTATCTAATTGAATTTATGTACATTAAGTACATATTTTTTAATATAATCAATAAATTTTGTTTATTTACTGCAAATATTTTGATTGAATAAACTAAACTAATGGTAAATGATCCATCAAAACTTTCAGAACAAAATTTGGTGTAGATTTAGTAAAGGTTCTCATGGTTCTCATTATATTAGTGGTTCTCACCGGATCCTAACCCTATATATATATATATATATATATATATATATATATATATATATATATATATGCTCAAATTAATTAAAAAGGACGGTTTATTGCTTTTTTACCACCTATATATAATATTTATATTATTGTGTACATACGTTTTATCAACAAATAAATGGTTAATATATAGGCCATATTCCGATCTGGTTAGATTCGTAGGGTATGTAACTTTACCGGGTTAATTATTTTAATTGGGTCAGGGAGCGAGCGAGGGCCATGTCCTTTCGGCTTTCGTGTATGTTTATTCGTGTGTACTGTCTGTTCATTTAATTTAATTTAATTCGATCATTTAAATGTTAATATGCTAGCGGATGAGGTTATATATCGAGTCGGGCCGTTTTTGCATCACAAACCTGAAACTGTCCGACCCAAAATTAATTAGCTAGTATCGGGTTATTTATTTTAATTCGATAGAAATCTTTATTTATTATCCGCGTGATGATTATTAAGTATCATTTTCGGGTCGGATCACTTTTAATTATTAAGTATCATTATTAGTATACGTGTGTTACTTCAAAATAACCCTAAACCCTCCCTAAACCCTAAACCCTAAACCCTAAACCCTAAATTCTAAACCCTAAACCCTTTTTTATATATATATAGTAGATTATCGCTATTGATCAAACATCAAAATATTGAACATCAACGGAATTAATCATATCAATTCAAACACTTTAAACAACATTCTTTCTCATTGATTTCATTAGGAATAACCTCGATTTTATATTAAAGTACATTACATTCATCCGAGATCAAATAAATAAAGATGTTAAATAATCCGGAACAATTTCGGTTAAGAGTAAAAAGCTTTTCTCACACTGCCACCAACAATCCGGAACAATATTGATGATACTGATGACTTCCGGATCATTAACCTCGTATTTTGCAATAACAGATTTAATGTATGCAAGTACACGTCTTGCATGTGGAGATAAGGTAGGACGGGTACAGCTCAACATATCTCTTGCGGCATCTAACCTGCGAGTATCAGGCCGACGTGGGTAGCCAGAGGACGATGATGATGACGACGCTTGGTTGACAAGTCGGACTGCTTCAAGCCTCTTAATCCAATAATCCCTTCGATGTTCAATGGATCCTTTAATCAATGGGTGATGATCAGCGGGAACTACGGGTAGAGCCTCCTCCTCATCTGCAATCAATTTTGTAAGGGTCGTCTCATCATTGGGAAGGTTAACTGCTGCCATTGATGATGTTAATTTTTGGAGTAATTAATTAGGGTTATGTAATATTAAAAGGAGGGGTTTTGAGGCTGTATTTATAGAGGGGTTATGCTGACATTGATGATGTTCAATGGATGCTTTAATCAATGCTGGTTCTGCTGTTACAGTTGTTCTGCTGTTGTTTATTCACGGGTTTGGACTGCAATATCTTTTAATTAAAAAAAATAATATTGAGAAATAACAACGGTTATTGGTTAAATAACCCGTTGTTATTACTTTCCACAACGGTTTTGCTGACTAAAACCGTTGTGATAGAGTAATGACATCGGTGCATCATAGCCGTTGTGATAGAGAAATAACAACGATTATTCGTTAAAAAAACCGTTGTTATTACTTTCCACAACGGTTTTGCTGACTAAACCCGTTGTGATAGAGTAATGACATCGGTGCATATATACATTCACACATTTACTCAATTTACTGCATGTAAGTGCATTGACTGCATAGGAAATGTAACTGCATATATACATTCACACATTTCCTCAATCAATAACGTACTGCATGTGAATGTATAGTCGTTTTGGGATTTGTAAATGCATGTGTGAATGAACCAATGCATGCATGTGAACCAATGCATGCATGTGAATCAATAACTGCATGTGACTCAATAACTCCAATCAATAAGTCTCTATAAATACAGCCTCAATACAAGGTTATCAACCACATACAAAATTTCCCAACTCCAATCAATAACATATTTGCTAAACCATACAAAATTTCCCAGCCTCAATACTAACTCAACCATACAAAATGTCTGAAACTTTTACTAAACCATATGCTTGCATCATGAAACAAATGCCTTCTCATATTGAGGGTGGCTACGTTGTGTGTAAAAGCTACAAGAAACTCCGTGATACGCTTATTCGAAATGGCTACTTAATCAAGAAGATGTGGCCAAATTATCATCGCAGGTACTTTACAGGGGAACTCGTTTTCGAGTTTGGGATGACGGATGCTCATCGTGCGTCCGCATTCAAACTGGCAAGAATGTTTGACAAGGCCGGGCATGGGCGAAAAGATTTTATTGAGAGCACGGACCACCAGCCTGGGCCATATCTATGGGTGGCTTTCGAACATGACCGTCACCATTTCCTGAATGGGGTTGTCCTCGTTGAAGTGACCCAGGTAGAGCAGTGGGAAGGGTTGGTTCTGGCCGAGGCTGACCCGATTGATGCATATGCTCTAGCGGTGGCAGCTATCCGGGAGATTTACCCGGACTCAATTTAGTTTGTTGTTGTTGTTGTTTGGTTGTAGTTGTTTGGTTGTTTTGGCGTCATTTGTGTGTGGCGCCGTTTGAACTTATTATTTAATAATATTAATATTGATACGTTAATTTGGTTTTTGACTTAAGTTTAGAAGTTATTAAACTAATTCAATTCAAAGCTATTCAATCGATAAAGCAAAATTAGAATTGAACTAATTCACAAATTCAATAATAAACGACATTAAGAAAATCCAAAATTCAATAATAAGAAGTAATTAAACATGGTGACTGTATAATGAATGACTAAAAGCTAAATAATTTGGGAATCTTCAACAATGACCAAAGCTAACAAACACTAAAGACAATACACTTAATTCAATAATAAGAATTGAACAATCTAGCTAGAAAATCTTAATAAGAAATAGTTGATAAAAATTAATAAGGGAGATGATGACAGAAAGACGATTAGTGGTGCAGTATGATCGCTTTGTGATAGAGTTTTTGTTATGCAGTACAATTGTATTATTAGTGTTGTGTGTTTTCTTCATCTTTATTTACAAATATTGACAACAGTTATTATAAACAAACCGTTGTGATAGAGTAATGACTACTGTTAAAGTAGTCTACCCGTTGTAATTAATAAACACTATGACAACGGTTTGTGATTAATAACCGTTGTTATAAGCAATAACAACGAGTATATTTACAACAACCGTTGTTGTTGCTTACCTTTTATTTTATTTTATCTTTGTATCGGGCTCGCGACAAGCACGATCAAATTTTGGCGCCGTTGCCGGGGAGCACGGTTTAGTTTTCCTTTTTCTTGTGATTTTTATCGCAATTAGTTTTATCTAGTCTTTAGGAACCCAAATTCCTTTAGACCTATCTTGATTTTTCATCTTAGCTTTTCAATCTTATGCCCAGATCTTCTAGAATAGGGACCCCTATCTCTTTAGACCCCGATCTAGAAAGAACTCTTCGTAGGAGAAAAAAGCTATTCAACGAAATTTCAAAAGCTTCTGATACTTTAAGTTTAGATCGTATTCGTGAGAAATACTCGGATATTTTATCTAACCTCGAAGGAGAAGAAGATCCATTCTCATCTCCATTCACAAAAACCAATCAAATTCCAAACAACACTCCATCTTCATCTTCACAAAATAAAAATGGTTCGACTTTCAGACCATTCCAAACCCACCGCAGAAACACTTCCAAGGGGTATTGCTACACCCCAAATCGAAGCCCAAAACTTTGAAATCAAACTTGCCTTCATTAACCTTATAGAAAGAAGCCAATTTAGTGGCAATGCCACAGAAGATCCCAACCTCCACATCCAAAACTTCTATGACTATTGCTCCACTATCAGACAAACTGGAGTCACCCAAGGGCAAATTAGAGAGATGCTCTTCTCATTTTCTTTGAGGGGTAAGGCAAAGTTGTGGATACATAGCCTTGATAAGGTTACATTAGGTATAACCGATTGGGAGAGTTTAGCTCTTGCCTTCTACCAAAAGTACTTTCCTCCAGAAAAGACCGCTTTGTTAAGAAGTCAAATCACTGGTTTCCAACAAGGGGATGATGAGAGCCTATATGAAGCTTGGGAGAGGTACAAGGACTTGCAAAGAGAGTGTCCTCATCATGGGATAGATAAATGGCTCCTTGCCATCACATTCTATAATGGGTGTTATATAGAGTCCCGACGTATCCTGGATTCTGCTAACAATGGAAGATTTGATCAAATCAATGTTGAAAATGCTCACACTACCATTGAATCCATGGCATTTCACGATTCTCAATATAGAAATTCCCGCTCCATACCATCGAAATCTAAGCAAGAAGACCCCACTTTAACACTTTTACAAGCTCAAGTAGCCCTTCTCACACAAAAGCTTGAACAACTCCAATCCTCTACATTTCAACAGAGTGACAATGGTGTAAGTAAACTTGAAGCCATAATGCTGCAATTGGCTCAAAGGCAAGACACCATGATAGCTCAATTTCAAGAGAGTGATCAAGCTAAGGACGCCGCCATCAAATTGTTGGAAGCTAAAATTTCCCAATATGCCTCTTCTAATACCCACCAAGAGCACGTGCATCTACCTTCACAATGTTACCAACCTCACGAAACTGTAAATGCCATTTCCTCAAGAAGTGGTAAGCATAATGATGAGCCCGTGGTTGTTAATATTGAAGCTGAGGTGCCCATGTCAAAAGGGAAAGAGTCCGAGATCCCTATTGAGATCAAGGTCCCATTTCCCGAAAGATTAGCCAAGCACAAGGAGGAGGCAAAGTATGGTAAGTTCCTTGACGTCATCAAGAACTTAAAGATAACAGTCCCTTTCATTGAATTGCTTACCCAAGTTCCTTCTTATTCCAAGTTTATAAAGGAAGTCCTCAAAAACAAGAGCTCCTTCACTGAGATGAAGACTGTAGCTTTCACTGAAGAGTGTAGTGCACTCTTGCAAAATAAGTCTCCACCAAAACTTAAGGATCCTGGTAGTTACTCCATCCCTTGCAATTTAGGCACGTATACCATTGATAAGGCCCTTTGCGACCTAGGTGCTAGTGTAAGTGTCATGCCCTTTTCTATATTTGAAAAACTTAACATGGGTGCTTTGAAATGCACTAATATTACTTTGCAAATGACGGACCGTTCTCTAAAACAACCTCTGGGTGTTTTAGAAGATGTGCCCGTCAAAGTTGGTAAGTTTTTCATTCCCGTTGACTTTCTAGTACTTGACATGGTCGAGAACTCTCAAATCCCAATCATTTTGGGAAGACCCTTTTTGCAAACCACTGGTGCAGTTTTTGATGTCAAGAGTTGGAAGTTGACACTAGAGATAGGAGATGACAAGGTGACCTTTAGTAAAAATTTCACCGTTAGGAGTCCAGTTTCAGAAGACTCATGCTATGTGCTTGATGTTGATGACTCTTCTGTTGTTTCTTCTATGCCTCGATCCTTACTGACGGATCCGTTGGAGGCACAGGTTAGTGTTGATTATCTTGCAGGTGAGCATACTAAAAGCACTACTGCTAAAAGTGCTAGAAGAGGCTATTCTCGAAAAAGCTTGGCATGGATGGAGAATGTAAAGAACGCTATGAAGATGAGCTTGGATGATAGTGAGCTTAAAGATAAAGGATGATTTCAGAGAAAGAAATGGAGTCTAGCTAGACTTTTAAATTGCGCTTCTCGGGAGGCAACTCGTGTTCCTTTTCTTTTTGCATTTTTATTTTTGCATTCCCTTTTTCGTTATTATAATTTATTTTGCAGATGAAAGAGTTTTTGAAGAAAATCTATAAAGACCTTCCTTGTCAAGTCCAAAAGACTAGCTTGGGGGAGTCCACGCTGACTAGTAAGCTTCATTCTTCTTTCATTTTTCCTTTTCCCCATTAGGCATCTCATTGCATATTTTGTCTTTGTGCTCACATTGAGGACAATGTGATGTTTAGCTTGGGGGAGGGATTGCATTTTCCCATTCTGCATTTTAGTTGATCATTTTTAAAATTTTGAATAAAAGAAAGAGAAGATTTTTGAGAAAATATAAAAATTTCTGAACACAATTGAGTGCTTTTCATGCTTTGCTTGCTTGTTTACTATGCTATCATGTTACATTTCCCAAACTTAGAGCTTTTAAAAGATAATGATTCAATATTCATTGAATTGAGCATACATGGGGAAGTCTTGTACACAGTAGGCATGGAATGAATTTATAGATGAGTACGCTTGATCTTGACATTTGGCAAGTTACATATATTGTAAGGTAGAACCTCCTTAGGCTGGTACATCTTTACCCAGTCTCATCTAGGTGTGTGTAGTTCCTTTGTGATGTGTGTCATGTCAAAACGCATAAGTATGGTTCTCATTTCATTTCTATAAGCATTGCATTCATGATTCACTAAGATTTGAAGCCTTTTTCACTTTGAATTACACCTCAAAACAAGCCCATTCATACAAATGTTTCACAAAAATAATAGCTACAAATAAAAACTGCCTACCTTTTGAGCTAGTAGCTAGACTATGGTGTATGGGTGCTCTTTTGAGAAGATTTTGTTCCTTAATGACAAAGTGAATTTGGAGAACGAAAAATGTTCAAGAAGTGATGTTATGTTTAGAAGAGAAAAAAAAGAAAGAAAAAGAAAGAAAAAGAAATAAGGTAAGAAGTTGTGAGTATCTCCTCAAATTGTCAAGTCAATATTCAGAAGGAGTTTGCCCTTGTGTTTCGTGTGTAATAAGCCAATCTGTTACTTCTGTCTTCGTTTTTCTTCTTCTGGAAAATTAATCGAAAGTTTGGATTGAGTATTCATTTATCATTGGTTAGTTGCTAGCTCACTCTAAACTTCACATGACCATAACTATTAGTCCACCTTTCACCCATTTCCCAAAGCCTTCTTCTTATCTTTTCGGCTTCTTTTCTGTGTGCATTGTGATCTTTGACTTGTGTTTTGAATTGTTTACCATATTAGACTGCGGACACATTTTCATAAGTCGTAGATAGGTGAGTGTCTCAAAACATCTACACATAAAGAAATCACCTTTTACATACATGAGTGTTCGAGTGTTCCGTGAGAGTCACTGTCGAAAGATATTCAAGAGCCACAAAATCTATAGTAAAATTCTTGTGCTATCGCCGTTAAGTTAAATCTCCGCCATGTTTCTGTATCATTCTTGCCCACGTTGCTTGGGGGGGTTATGATCCTTATGTCCCAAAGCTTTATTTTGAGATTGTTTCTTGATGGGTAGTAGCCATGCTTTCAACCTTTGTCCTTATTGTTTGTTATGTTTTGCTGAGGACAAGCAAAGGTTTAGCTTGGTGGAGTTTTTATAATTGGAATATTTGTATGTTTTAACCCCCAATTTAGCTCGGTTTTGTATGTCATTTGTGCTTTGTTAAGCCACTTTATGAGCTAATATCGTCTTCTAGGCGAATTCCTATGTTCTAACATGTTTTGTAGGGAAAGTGACGTTTCTACGCTCTTTTTCTATACTCCCGAGCATTTGCCTAGAACCCGACGATTCGAAGAAGCAAGATTGACCAAGTGAAAGGCATTTCAAGAAGGTTCACTAATTCTAAAGAGAGAAGAAGCAAAGACAGTTTCGTAGTTGTCGGAAGATCAATCATTTAGGCGGAAGAATTCATCGCTTTACATCAAACCCTATCAACAAACCCGACTCAAGAGGGCAAGGGGGATGTTGGAAGTCAAGTCAAAGCAAAGGAAGATGAAACGTTAGTCAAAAGGACCTGGATGACCACTTACCCGATCGGGGAAGTGTGTACCCGATCGGGTAAATGTGCTGCTTCGAGAAAACGGCGTCTTCTTCCTACTTTTGTCCTATGTGTTTACTGCCCGACCTCTTCTCCACGAAACCCTAATACTATAAATATATGCTCTAGCCTCTCATCTCAACACACCTTTCTTACAATCCTCTTCTCTTCTCTTCTTAGATTTCCTCTTTAGATTAGGAGGAAGGGAGAACTAGTCTCTCTTCTCTCATTTTCTTCTTCTTTAGTCTTTAGTTCTTAGTTTATTTCTGTCCATTTCACCTCAAAATCTTCGCTTAGATTAATAAGAGTTTCAATCTTTGTAGTCTACTTTGTTGGGTACAAGTGTTGTAATTCGAGGATCGTTTATTATGTACAAGGATTTTCTATTATTGTTATCATTATCGTCATTTGATCGTCATATAGGTATTTCTGTTTTATCCCTTGTTTAATGTTCTTATTGTTTTCCATTTGATTGTTATTCGTTTTACATATTGTCTTAGATTCATTTTAGTACCGTTATAATTGTTGTTTCATTTCCTAGATTGTCAATTAGCGTCGTTATTATCGCCATATAAAGAGTCAAAATCAAATAAACATGTCAATCCTAGTTTTCATTGTTAATATCATCTTAGATTTAAACATTATCATGAGTAAGTAGTCACCTTTCTAGGGTGTAGGGTAGCCATGTTATATTGATTAAAAGATGTTAATTGGATAAAAGAAATTGTGCTTTTAAGACGTTGTGTCTATGCATGTTTGGATTGTAACGATAGTTAACGACTTCTGGCCGGAAATCATTGACTAGTATGGAATTCTTTTCCAAGGTAGACATACGAGAATTGAATAGACAAAGCATGACATGGTAGATTAAGACCTAGTAAATCGCCTACAAAGCCTGCTAGACCATCTGATCTATGATTGTAATGAACACATCATTCTTACGAACTCACAATGAATTATTTGCATGTTCCAAATCCAATTTCATTAATATGTCAATCTACATGTGTGAACCTACTTCCCTAGATGCTTTTCATCACTTGCTTTATTGTTTTCATTTGTTTTTATTTTGCTTTCATTTATGCTTTATATTAGTTTAGACATCAAAATCCCCAAACCCAGATATTCGTTAGATAAAACTCAATTGCGAGACACTTCACATTCTATAGGAAACACCATCTCCCTGAGGATCGACCCCTACTTCCCTAATTACATTAAATTGTTATTAGCCTAGTCTGGGTAATTTATCTTTGTATCGGGCTCGCGACAAGCATGATCACTGAGGTATCTACACCAACTACACAGAAATATGGAGTATTACGGTCTTCCCTCCTTAAGAACGAACTTCTTCCTCAAAGTTCACCACTCATACTCCTACCAACAAAAACTAATACAAAACAACAACTAGACACACCACAAGACACAATTCATACACAACAAGACTCCTACCAACAACAACTAATACAAACAGCAACTACACACATCACAAGACACAAATCATACACAACAAGGCCAACTCTATGACCTCTTACCAAACTCCCAACATCCTAAACACAAAGACTCTACCAATCACATATCACCTCGAAACAACTCAACACCAAGTCTACATCAACTACACTAAGGCCGATAACCAATTATAAAACAAAAGTCTTACTAAACTAATACGAGCTATTACATTCTTCCCTGCTTAATAATGAACTTTGTCCCCGAAATTCACACCCTTATTACAAACAAAAGAAACTAAAAACTCAAGATAACACTAGCATAATCATATACTAAAAGTACCCTCAAAAACCGTCACAATCCGATACAACAACCTAATCCAAAACTCCAACAATGCATACATTGGCTCTTACCACACAAAAAAAAATTTCTCCACAAGACATTCGAACTAACACTTACCAACACTTTTCCCTTAATGATACCACAACACCCACATCACACATCCATTTTGCCTCATACTCAACATTAACACTATTACTAACCTCCATGTTTCCCACCGTACAAAATAGTTCTTATTCTTTCACATTGCTTAAAATGATCTTCACAATTTAACTAAGACCACGACTCCACATCTATGGCGATAATAATACCTTATACAATTCTTTAAACGATATTGAACCATTTACAACTTCAAGCACATCACAATAAAATTTCGCGACTTCCTCACACCCATCAAGTCAAAACATCCAAATACACATGCGGAGATACTCTAACAATCAAGCCTCACGACCAAAATCTAAAAGGATAAGGAACTCAACAATAACAACGGTTAAATCTCCACCGGTTACACTCTACTCTTAAACCCTAACACACCAGCTAACGAAAAGATAACAATAAAATACGACCTCAATGGATATGCCCAACACAATTATTACTACAAGCTCTCAAAACTTGATACGCTAACTAACCCAGGGAGACTCGCATTATAACATTACCGGCATAACAGACCACCAAACTAATTACAACATTATACCACAAAAGAATATTCAAACCATGATAACATAACCTAATTCGACACACACATGCTACCAATACTTTCATATACACTTGTCTCCAAGTGTTACACGAAGACAGTCACACCTCAGTCTACTAATCCATCATACTAGTAACAAGTCAATAATAACACAATCCGACCAAGAAAGCTAGATTCTTATATATTCTAAACGTCACCCTCAAATCCACTTAACTACGACACATTACTCTCTTTTTGCTCACAAAGTCTACATTCTTGCCACTCAATACCACAAAGGGTAACCTGGCAACCCAACTAGTTAGGAATTACCACCTCGACACTTCACATTTCCTTACTAACATGGAAACAAACCGCAAAACCATTACACTTGAAGCTACTCCACACTCAACTATAACATTTGTCAAATAATACTACAACCTTCGCATAACTTCCTCAAATCAACCATAACAAGTCCTCCCCCATCAATCTCTTTGTTCCCGCAAAACGACTCACAAGGTAATAAGATTAATATCTCAAGATAGCTACCAAACATAACCACAATAAGCTTTCACATTTCTTTTTGAGACTTTATAGCTCCCATTATTTCTTTAGTCCTACATCCTCATAAAAGATTCCACTAACGACTAATAAGTTTAACTGAATATTCATTCATAATTTCTCATTTAAATCTTTTATCTCCCCAATACATCAACCCAACACTTTAGACTACCTAATTCAATAAAACAAAAAAAATAACGATATTCTAAGTATACACCACCAAATACTCAGACATCTCACACAAGCCACTACCTAGAGTACTTCCAAAAGTTACAATGATTCCACCTCACTTTCCACAACATTCTCTTCGATTACTAACTGACAATTTCCCACAAAATATTATCTGTCAATATACATATATCATATTATTTTTTCACAAAATCATTTGTCAACCCATTCGAAAATATTACCACCTTTTCGTAACTCTTTCTTACCAAACTATGTCCCTTGCATCTCAAATATTTACCCCAACATATGATCCTCCAAATATTCCCTTTTTCATTAGTCTCTTTCCAACTCATAATTCCCAATACAAATCATTTCGTTAATTCATAATTATCATTCAATTTACGCCATTTTATTGCTTCCAATATTCCTTTGCTTTACCAATTCGATATTTATACTTCTTCTAATTCATACCAATTACAATTACTCTTTATCCCAAAGATTCGCTCTCACTATCTAGTCCCCTAATACCGCGACTACCTTCTGGTTACCTCAAGATTCCAAACTCAACAACACGTCGCCACAATCTCCTAATCATACGCAATAATAATCTCTCTTACCACACTATTTTCTTTCATTCGCTACTAATTCGCCCAAAGAAATAACGAAACTCATCATATATTATTATTATTATTATCTATCCTTAGCATACCTCAAAACGATGCTTACCTCATATCATACTTTCCATAATATTTCATCTTCACAATTCTCTTAGTTATCCGGATTTCCACTAAAACAATAAGATCCACGTCTTATTTACACCTCAAGCAGACTAAGCTCTCTAGATACCATCGTCATTCAATTCTTCTATATCGGTCATCATCTCTTATTGTAACAACCCGAAAAGTACCCAATTTTTCTAGTAAAAATATTTACTAACACTTTTCAGCAGACTTAAGTTTTTAAAATAGAATTTATTGTTTCGAGTCGTATTTTGAAATTCCGAGTTCGTATTTGGAATTTCTGAGAGATTTCATGAAAATCCCGTTTTTAGTCATCTTTGACTTTTCTTGACTTTTAAGTCGTCTTTGACTTTTCTTGACTTTTTAAAGTCGTCATTGACTTTTCTTGACTTTTAAGTCGTCATAAACTTTTCTTGACTTTTAAGTCATCTTTGACTTTTCTCGACTTTTAAGTCGACTTTGACTTTCGTTGACTTTCCCGACTCGCCTTGTAATTTTTAAGACCGAAATTTTATTAAAAAAAATAATATTTTTAATTTATTTTTATTTAGATTTATTAGAATTTATGATAATTTAATAAAATTATTTTTGATTTTATTCGGAATTTATAATAAGGTTTTACGGTTTAAACCCGGGAATCAGTTAACTATTCCCGACTCATCGTAAATCCCGAAACAAACCCGAAACCCGCTTGGCATGAGTCACACGCCCATGTCATCTTTTTCCACTCACAATTAGATATTTTAATTGTTTTGATTAAACTAATAATAATATCTAGATATTTATTAACTTTATCGATCAGTTAACGAAAATTTCGCAAAACGCTCGAAAACAGATCCGTTTTCTCACCTATCCACACGGCTCTCCTTCCTCTAATAAGGCTAGATATTTTCATTTCTTTTCATTAATATAACATAATATCTAGATATTTAATTTAATTAACTTAATATTTAATTAATTATCTTATTATAATAATAAACCCCGAGTCAATTCCGTAACAACAATTTCAAAACCCGACTCATTATTTTCTCTATAAACACACGGCTCACTCACCACATTACTCACTAACAACTTTTCTTTTTACAATAAATCAAATTAAGATCTAAATAACACTTTCTTTAATCGTTCTTGAGCGTTCTTCGTCGTTCTTCATCCGTTCTTCATCGTTCTTGAGCAAAATCATCATAAAACCTTCATTTCTTAATTAAATCCGTCCTAACTTATATTTCTAGGATCTCCTCTTCGCTCCTCATCTTCACGTACGGTTTTATTTCAATTCCGACAAAATCGTTTTCAACACTTTAATTATGGAAATCAAGTTTTAATTCTAATAATGTTATTTTTATCATTTCTTATAGGAGAAGATTATGAAGACGAGTTTGGTGACTCGTATATTTTAGAAGAAGATTAGTAGACGGGTTTTCTTATTTTATACTTCTTATTTGGTGCTAATTGATCTTGCAGCTAAGGTAACGATTCGAGTTACTCGCGATTTAATGTTACATAGCTTTTGTTTGTTTGTTTGTTGTTGGTTCATCTTTTGTTTTTGTTCATGTTATTATGATTTATGGATTTTTAGTTAGTAACATGCTAAGTAGTGGTTATTACTATTTTTTATGAATTTATAACATGTTGGTTGTTCTTGACATAGTAGGATGATTTATTTAAAATCATGATTTTTGTATGGATGATTATTAAATGGGTTGTTAAAATGGTTGTTGATTAATTAAAACATGTTAGAAATAATATGGCAGGGTGGGTTTTGGACTGTTGTGTGGCCGGCACGAAGCTGTGAAACCTACCCCAACCTAGAACCCACCGTTCAGGCCGGTTCAGGCCCGGTCCAGACCGGTCTGGGTTGGTCCATGGTGGGTCCGGGTTTTGGTCTTTGAGTTGTGTCGATGTTTGATTGTTTGGTTGTTGTTTTGACGGGTTTTAATCATGTTAAGCATGCGGGGAAATATTAAGAAACGGTTTTTAATAAAGTTGTAAAAACAGCCAAAACAGCCCAACCAGGCCCGTGGGCCCATTCCAGCCCCAGGTTAGGTCCGGCCCAAAATCAGCCCGTGGGTCCCACTTTGGACTTGTGACGGTTTTTTGAGTTTAGTGTTGATTTATCGTGTTTTGTAATATTTAGCAAGTGGGAAATATTAATAAGTAAAATATTTAATTAAAAAGGTTTTTCATAAAATTATTATTTCTCACATGTTAGAAATTATAATACGAGATCGTAGTTTAATTTGATATCCTTTAAGTCAAACGGGTTTTGGTATGGTATATTAATTCACATGTTAGAAATTTAATAAAATAACATGTAATGAATATGATGATTTGTATGTTCAAGTCTATGTGGTAAAGACTCTGTTTCTAGCCGGTTTGACCAAACGGGTTTGGTCAAACTAAGATCTAGTCAGCCCCGTTTTGACTGATGACCCGTCGCGGGACTCGGGTCGGGGATTTGTCTTCAAGTAAGGTTTTATTTAATTATTGAATTAGCCTTAGTAGATATGAGGCGATATGATATTTGATTATGATTATATGCAATTAGTCACATGATAGAATGTTTTTCCCGTGACTGTTTAATTGTATGATATATGTCGTGTTGACTAAGTACCCATAGAGAATTATGAGTATATGGCGTCTTGACCATTCTAATTCTAA
>JAIUZE010032048.1:0-23643 GCA_022085475.1 Heliosperma pusillum | reverse complement strand
TTCACATGATAGCTTGCATATGATAGGTTATATGTTAGTTAATTGTTTCATAACATGAAAGCATATCATATATGTTAAGGTTTTGTATTTTCTATATACATTGCTTTTATGTTATTCATGTTTCATTAAACTCGACATTTCGTGGCTGGGAGAACTCGGAGTTACTCCCCACTGACTGTGGCTTCCGTGTTTATATTTAATGCGATCGAACAGGTGGTGTTGCATATTTGGGGTACATGGACGAGCTAGCGAGTGAAGTTTTACCTTGGACCTATATTCGGTTCATAGTTTGTATATTATTATACACTAGTTTATTTCCGTATTTATACGGGAGATATGTCTCCCGTCTTGTAGAGTTATTTTGTATAATAGTATTTTCGTTTTGTAATGACCTTTTTATGTTATGACACCTTTGTATTGTATTCTCGTATTTCTTTTATGTATTAAATAATTTTTTTTCTTTCCGCAAATTTGAGGGTGTCACAACCTAAACCTAACCCGTGCAATCCCGTGCATTGCACGGGTAATAAAACTAGTTCATGCATAATAAACTTCCTCACGACTAACATGCATTTCGATTCACGTGCCTAATTTCATTTCCATGGCTTTTTAAGCAATCCAGGTTACAATTAAAGAGTGAGTATATATTGTTTTTTTTTTTTCAGCAGTAAAAATATAGTAGCTTACACAGTACGAATCCAACTCTGAGAGCCGGATTTTATTATTACAACATTCAAATAAGAAATTAAACTAAAGACGGAGTTGACGAACGAAATAAGCTTCTTGAAGGGACGATCAGAGCTGGCCCAACGAACAAGCATTTCTTTTTTCTTCTGAATTGAGATAGCTTCGGAGGAGTGCCTACAACAAGACACACTTACGCCTCGTAGACGTAGAAATTCATGGGAGAAAGATCTACTTGATGAACAAGTAGATAAGATGCGTCTTGGAGATTCATCCCCTTTGCTATAATCTTTCTTAGGAGTAATTATCCTCCTTTTCTCTTTCACCATATGGTTTAAAGGCGAACGTCGCCAGGCAACAGACCGACAACCCATGTAGCTAAGCCAAAAGCAAATCAGTTAAAGAGAGTATCCCTCATCTAAAAACCAGTCCATGGCAACTGTTGAAGACTTTGATATGGAGGATCCAAGACAATACGAATCGAAAATCGTCTTCACGTTACTCCAAAGTCTAAAAAGAGGATTTATTGCAACAGTACTACCCAAAATACTAACAGAGAAACTCCCATAAGGAGAGATTATTATTAAATGCATAAACAACATTAATCTAATATCAAATAGCATAAGACTAAGGAGAGAACCACCGCATCCAACTCGACCAACACCATCGTCACCCAACACATAAGACCAACCAAGATGCTTATCTCAAAGAAAACACCACCAACAGAAAGTACCCACTTCCAAACGACTAAATGACAGAAACCCAGATCCCCAGCAAGACAAAACATGGATTAAACAATAATCCATGAACAACAGATAGGCCATAGGCACCCTGGAACCATGACAAACACCCCCACGAGCAACAAATGCCGGACAACCACATGCAACAAGACTAGCAGGCGACACAGACCCAAAGACAACTACCGACGACTTCAGAGGGGTCACATGGTGGGCGAGGGGGCGAGGGAGAGGGGAGCACCAGGATGACCCAAACACGAAGACGCCGAGACCCTTAAAAAACAGCCACACAGAAAGACAGGTTATACCAATCAGAAAGATTATTTATACAGCCTTACCGGGGGAGGAGGGAGGACGAGGGGATGGGGAACACTACCCGGATGCATGCAAAACCATCCGCAATCGAAGCTCTTGCAGAAGAGGGTCTGTACGACAAAACCACCGCGACTCACAACCTACCCAAATTAAAGGAACACAAGATAATGGGGAAACCAAGGAAAATCAATTAAATAGCCAGAAAGTTGTGGGTAAACCGGGGGTATTCGGTTTGAGATAAATAAACCACCAGAGATAGGTCAGGATACTGACCCATCTCCCGTGATCGATCGATGAATGAGAGGGTGACGAAGGGAAAGAGGGGGAGGGGGAGGCGGCGGCGCAAAATCAGGCTAGTTTTTAGGTTTTTTTAGAGAGATTGGGTGGAGCGTTTTTTAGAGAGAGGGTAGTAATTGTTGTTTGACTCTAACATGTTTGTGAGTATATATTTTTTGTTTGTATTCTTCAATATGGTGTATTGGTGTAGGTTATTACCGATTGTGTTTTTTGCTTTGTGCTATCGGTTTTCTTCTTTGGTACGACTTTTTGCGCTCAATTTTAGGTGCATATTGCATCGATTTGTAGATGTTTGTGAAGTTTGTTTTCTGCTCGTGGGTAGTAGGACACTTGATATTAAAAAAAAATTAGGTACGATTTTTTAATTTGTTTCAATGTTTTGATGACAGAAACATTTTAGTAAAGGATGAAAAATTTCCTCTTTTCAACCAACTTAGTTGAATTCTTGAACCGATTTAACAGGTGTATTACTAAAATAATTACGTGAAAAATACAACAAAACTGCCAAAACAAAAACCGACAAATCCGTGAATATTACGAGTCATAAAATTAGTTAGTAATTTATATTAACGATAAATTTAGAGTTGTTTATGGGTCAACCTGTCCATTTCCCGACCTGTACCAAACCCGCTAACTCCCTTGTCCGTGGCCAAAAATACAACGTGAACCTGACCCATGTCCAGTCCAAGTCTGTATTTGATCACTTTTGATAAATAGCGCGCGATGGAGTTTAATTAGGCCCGGTGACAAGCAGTTGAATACATTTTCAGGCCTAACAATTTGTAGAATGAATTAGTAGACCAATTGAGACGGGCCAGTCCAAACTCAACCCTAGCCATATCATATTTTAGCAATTTATTTAATCCCCAAAAAATCAGCTATAAATTCACATTTTCATTAGCAATCTAGGGTTTCTCTATTATCCTTTGCTCCCCAAAATCGCCCCCAATTCCTTCCCACTTCCTTAACCAAAGTAGCTACACAACAATGGTGAAGGGTCGTCAAGGTGAACGCGTCAGGTATCCATTCAACTCATGTTTTCATCTTCTCAGTCTCGTTACAACTCTTCGTAATATATATAATCCGTATATTTTATTTTATTTATAAACTTTGTTTTTGTTTTAAATGTGCAGACTTTATGTCAGAGGTTCAATCCTCGGCTACAAGAGGTAATTTTACATTTAATCACTCTTTATATAGTTAGTGTGATCTGGGTTATGCTTATTTAGCTTAGTTATGTAGATTGTTACAGTATGATATATAGCACACTAGAGTTTGGGTATTGTTACTCTTTCCGTCTCAATCATTTGTTTACTTTTTTTATTCTTTGCGGACTTATTTTCAAAGTTAAACAAATAATTGGGACCGAAGCAGTACATTTGTAGGATTGTAAGAGTGAGACTGTTTTTGCTTTCTTTTTGCTACTGATCGATGGAAATGTAGCATGATTTAATACAGTTCTAGGGTTTATTCCACTTGCCTGAGTATTGGTTGAATTTTATCCTTGTATTAGTCTGTGGATTTTCGGTTCTTGATGAGCTTTGAATAATTGTAATCGGTTTCAGCGTGTTCTTTTAGGCATATCAAATTATGAGAGGGAAGATGAGTAATGTCTAAAGAACCCAATAGATTGTCGTAGATTTTAGTTGGGAATTAAGATTGAAGTTGTGGGTTATGATTATGGTGATTTATTTATGTTGATTATAGGTCGAAATCAAACCAATACCCAAACACATCCTTGATCCAGATTGAGGGAGTGAACACTCAGGAAGAAGTTGCATGGTATTTAGGAAAGAAGATGGCTTACATTTACAAGGCTAAGACCAAGAAGAACGACTCTTACTACCGTTGTATCTGGGGAAAGGTCTGTAGGCCACACGGTAACAGTGGTGTTGTTCGTGCTCAGTTCAAGTCCAACCTTCCTCCTAAGTCTATGGTAATTATTCTGTTGCTGTCTACTGTTATATTTCTCAAATTTGTTGCTTCTGTATTTAAGGATGATATATTTGAAATATTAATTTGTTATTTGGTTGTGATGCAGGGTGACAAGGTTAGAGTCTTCATGTACCCAAGTAACATCTAAGGTATTTGTGACTTCTACTTCACTCGATTGATCTGATTGTCATTCAGTCATTTATATGATTGATACTTTTATATAGTCGACTTGTGCAAGACATTCTTAGTTTGAAACTTTGAACTGTGCTTGCTTGTATTGTGATGTTATTTTTGACATTCATAGATTCTTGGACAATGTTGTAGATTATTGTTTGAAATGCAGTAGGTGGAGACTTATGCATGTATTTTTAGCACTGTAAACGTTTCGCATTGTTAATTAGTGATGGTTTTCCCAGTATGCTTGCTTGTTTTTAAATTGTTAATTCTGTAAATTAATAGGTGAGGAACTGTATGACAAATGACTAGCAGTGAAATTTGGTCGGTGTTATCTGTTATTGTACATATGCTTACTGCTTCGTGCTTAATTGCTTATAATTGGTAATGAACTTGCCTCAAGATTATTCGATCATTTGAGCTGATACTCCGTATGAGTTATGGTATGATACCCTGTTTTTAGCTCTATATGAGTTCATGCTAATTGCGACACTAGTGGACTTGTGCGCTCGTGCTCATATTTGAGAGACCAATATTGGTTCACTGATGTGTACACAAAAGCTTTAACAATCTTCCGAGTAATGCCTTTCTCGATTCTGTTCTAGATGCCAGATGGTGTTATCTGTGGTACTCTTTTTCTTCATTGTTTGACAGGTTATATTATCACATTAGTATTTGTCTTGTGGATATAATTTCTACGTTTGTTTAGGAGAACAGAACTTTATTAAGTTCTGTTGTTATGGTTCTTGTAACCTTTGATTTCCAAGTTTTAGATCTGCTTTTTAGTTGAAGTCATATACTTGGTTTTAATTTCCAAGTGTGAACGTCTTGTTATGGTTCTTGTAACCTTTTTAGTTGAAGTTTTATCTGATCAAATGCCCTCTATACTTCCTTTTTCAACATTGTTTGATAATGTGTGAACGTCTTGCTAGTCTAATGCTTTCTTCTATTTACGAGTCAAATGAATCTTAAGACCCAGTTTACTTCTTGCGGAGTAACTAATCGAGCCAAATTTGACTTGCAGGTGCTAGTGTTTGATGGTAGAGAAGCAAGCAAGCATCTTACGAGCTTGACTTCATTAGTCTATCAAGACTCATTTTTCTTTAATTTCATTAGTTTGTAGTATGAGAGAATTTGTATGTGGACACCTTTCCGATGTTAAGGATATGATCGAAAGTTTGATTGGTACGTAGTGGGCAAAGTTTTGATTGTTATGTTAATCATATTCCGTACTCCTATTTGTCCAATTGAAATATAATCATATTCTAGCATGAGTATATTCAAGGGAAAATTACAAATAACCGCAACTGCACGTATTTTTATGAATAAAAACCACGTATTTATGTTTTAACAAAAAAAATCTGAACTTTTTTCATATATTCTGACTTGTGAATGAACCTGACACAAATAAAAGCATATTTTGTCTAATTTACTTAACATAAATTTTTGTTTTGCAAGATAAATTGTATGACTAAGTTTTGGTTTTTAATTAACTATAATAAGTTTTGTTTTCCTAATTTCCTCGACTCTTATAAGATTTTTATAATTTCTAGAGTAATTTTTTTTTGGAATTTTAGTGTGAAATTCTTTCCTTAGGACATATATCATAAATTATTTATAAATCAAAACCAAACTATTTTCATTTATAAATTAGTTTTATTCATAAATTAAAATCAAATTGTTTAAAAAAAATAGATTTGTAAGAAAAGTGTAATTAATTAGCATAATAGAGATGAGAGAAAAGAGAGTAATTAATTAGTAGAAGGAGAGTGAGTGGGGCCAATTATTTTTTTATTCATTAATTTCATCAACCAATAGAAACACTTTTATATAAAGTAGATCAAAATTGCTATATCCCGCCCCCTTATTACTCATCCCGACCCCTATTTTCATTTCATTTTCCATTTTTGCCCTTCTCTCCAAAAAAATCTTTCTTAAAGTTATTTTTTCCTTTGTTTCGAAAATGAGTGACGGTAATGATTTTTACGAGTATCTTTTTACGTCGTCGTACAATACTTATGATAACGAACCTCGATTTGCAAACGAGTGGAATGCGCAACAACATTATCGTTATAGCGATGAATACGCTAATTATGCTTATGGCGAGTATAGCGGGTTTGATGAAGGGGACGACAATACGGGTCACGAAAATGACGAGGAGGAACGGGTTAACACGGAAACCACGGAAACCACGGAAACCACGGAAAACGAGGCCGGAAATGCGACGGTAAAATTCGATTTACGAAATTCATTTTTTTTTAAGTCGACTTATGCTATCGTGCCAAAACGTGTGAAATACACGAATTAGCCATGGTCAATTCGTGCAGATCACACGTTTTGGCCCAGGCCAATTCGTGCAGATCACACATTTTGGCCCAGACCCAGACGTGTGATCCACACGAATGGACTCAGGCCAAAACGTGTGATCTGCACGAATTGGCCCAGGCTAATTCGTGTATTTCACACGTTTTGGCCCAGGCCCAATCGTGTAATAAGTTTTTTTTTTTTTTTATATTGTAAGTCGTCTTTTTTTAAAAAAAACAAAATGTATTTAATATATATAATTTTTAATGGAATTAATTAGGAAAATAAAGAAGGACCGACGGGGGATGGTGTGAATTACGGCGATTCTTTTATCTTCGAAAATCCCTTTACAACGTTTGAGGAAGCATTTGATAAATGTAATGAGGTTGCTTACGGATTGGGGTTTCATTTGTTAAAGCACACGTATCACATGGAAAAGCGTCCCCCGTTTAAATTGATCACATGTGATCGGTATGGACCTTATATAAGCAATGTCAAGAATCCGGAGAAGCCGTTAAGGAAATCAACTACAAAAAAAATTATGTGTCGATTTGCATTGAAAGTGGTTAAAAGAGGTTTGACAATGTGGGTAGTGGTTCCAAAATGTGGGTTTCACAATCACTCTTTTGGAGAGTTCCTTGAAGGTCATAGACGTAGAGCACAATTTAATGATGAACAAAAGGAATTTCTTAAGCAACAGCGTAAGTCTCATGTCAAACCGGGGATGGTTAGAAATGCTTTCACACGTTTGTTTCCTGATCAACCGGCACCGCGCTTGAAACAAATATACAATGAAAATGCCAGACATAGTGCAAAAGATAGAGACGGGAGAAATAGTGTGCAATATATGTTGCACTTGGCCACCGAAGCTGGATATATCCGTGATTTCATGGTAAATGAGGAAACAAGAGCTCTTGAACGTGTTTGGTTTGTTCACCCCGAGGCATCCCAAATGTTTAAAGCATGGCCAAATGTGATTTTGATAGACTCTACGTATAAAACCAACAAATATGGGCTTATTTTGGTCCAATGTGTTGGTGTCACTCCCGTTGGCAAAAGTTTTTTAATAGGGTATGCATTGATAATGAGTGAATCAACCGATGGTTATACTTGGGTTTTGAGGAGGCTGGAATCTTTGTTGGAACCTTGTGTGAAACCGACGGTCATTGTCACTGATCACGAAGGCGGTCAACTTGCAGCACTTCCCCATGTATTTCCAACAACTCCGCATTTCTTGTGTTTGTGGCATATTTACAATGCAGTTGAGACGAAAGCTACAAACTTGCGAAAAGATGGAACTTTTGGAAAACGTATAGCACATGGTGCTTGGAAGAAAGTGGTTGAAGCAAAAACGTTTGATGATTGTCAAAGCGAGTGGGGCGAGTTAAGGAGAAAGTATGCTTATCAACCCAGACTTATCACCTATCTTGAAACTCAATGGTGGGTTAAAATTCATATGTTTGCCAAATGTTTCACTAATTTGGTGATTCATTTTGGTAAGACATCTACATCTAGAGTAGAGTCCGCTCATGCGCAATTGAAGATGTGATTAGGATCAGCTGAGCTTACCTTGGACAATTTGTGGAGACGGGCTGATGTTATGATGCATGGTCAACACATTGAGATTCGAAGGACATTGGAAGATTCAATTAGCAAGACCCTTGTCTCTAATTTGTTTCATCGGCAACTATTTTCAATGTTGAGCGGAAGAGTATCAGCGACAGCTATTACGGAAATGGAAATGGAGTTTATTCGCGGTACTAATTTAGGTGATGATATGGAGGGAGAATGTGGATGTACTTTATGGAACACCCATAGATTGTTGTGTGCTTGTATGCTACATAATTTGTGGGTTCAGAACAAAAGAATCCACCCAGAAGATGTGCATGAATTTTGGTCCAGGTTGGCTTACACGAAATCCAGTCATCGTCGTTCTGACCGTAATGAAGTAATGGAGGAACTCTTCAATAAAGTTCGAACATCCCACCAATCAGTCCAAAGAGATGTTATTGAGACGCTCTTCAGTAAGTTGTTTCCCGAGAACGAGGTTGTTGAAACCCCGGAAATTGTAGATATACCTCGTGGCCGTCCAAGGAAGTCCAATACTCGTAATCAATCAGGTGTGGAGCATGCCAGACGTAGGTACAAGAGTACGTCAACGTCAACAAGTAACGATAATGGAGGTACATTCTAGTTTTACGATTAATTTATTTAGTTAATTTTCTGTTATTATTTTCTTTAATTAATTTTATGTTATTATTAGCTTTATTTAATCTTCTGTTATTATTTTCTTTAGTTAATTTTCTGTTATTATTAGCTTTAGTTAATTTTCTGTTATTATTTTCTTTTAACTTAATGTTGTAAATAATTCAATGTAGGTGAAGGTCCTCCTCTTGAGATAAATTATAATCTTGTCAGTGAGATCGAGGCTTTTGGATATAAGGACTTTGTACCGGTGCCGAACCAACATGGGTTTCTAGATGCTTTTGACCCTAGAGGCGATGGTCATTGTGGATTTCGAGTTGTCTCACATGCAAGAACAGGGGATGAGAAAAACTATCTACAAATGCGAGGACTACTATTGATAGAGTTGAAAAACCTTGTTTATGCGATCATTTACTATGGTGAACGTGACCAAGCTTGTAGACGAATCAAATGGGCTACACATGCACCGTGTCAGAAGCCTAATTGGATGGAAGGCTTGGATTTATTTGGTTTTGCAACGGCTTTCAATTGGACAGTATGTTGCTTGAATATGTCATACTTCAATGGCATACATTCATGGTTTGGGTGTTCCACGTACTTACCTCTACGGTCTACACCAGGTGCTCGAGCTCCGTATGGTATTTTGTGGATACTTCATACATGTGATCATTGGGTTCGTGTACGCATGAATGACGAATGTGCCATGCCTCCTATACACAATTTATGGAAGCGTAATCGTTCTCTCGACATTGAATATTATGAATTTATTTATAAAGACAGACTTGATTTTTGGTGGGATTATGTAAATAGGGGACTTTTGCGGGATCCTCGAAGTAGTTAGTTTTGTATTTGGTTTGTAATTTAACAATTTATTTATCAAGAATTTGTTTTCGTTTTTTGATCTTTCGTTTTTAGTGACAAATTCAAACGACCAAGTCCAACAAAGTTTTAAAAAAAATCCACCAAACAAAGTAAAAAAAAAAAAAAAACACACAAAGTCTAAAAACAATCCCAACAAACAAAGTCTAAAAACAATCCAACAAACAACAAAAAAAAAATGTCAATTCCCGCCATCGGTACCACCAATCCCGCCATCGGTACCACCATTCCCTCCATCGGTGCTACCACTGGCTCTCGCTCCATCGTTGCGACCACTGGTTCTCGGAGTATCGGTGCGGCCACGTGAGCCTCTCCCTCTATCGGTGCGACCACGTGAGCTTCTCCCCCTATTAACAGCTAGGGGTCTACCGGTGTATGCTCGTATTTCTGGAAGCGAGATCCTCATAAACTGCCTAAATACTCCGGTCATTGCAGGGTCATCAACATCATCAAAATGTGAGAAGCGGTGAATAAGCGACTGACCAACCTGCAAAGTAAAGGAATAGACAGTTATATTAAAATTGAAACACATTTATATGAATACACATTAATATTAAAATTAAATATATATTTAACGTACCGTAGTCGAAAAGTGGGACCTCGATGCTGGCAGCTCACCGTCATCACGGGGAACATTCATCACATAAGGATGCGAATGTGTACTAAACCACTCCATATACCCTTGCGTGTAAGCATGTGGTGGGTGAGCGGGCAATGAACGCCTATCCAAATGTACTCTGTGAATTTTCCAATTATTCCACACGTAGTCCAACCTCGCACCGTCATATTGCACATCATATGCAATCGACTTAACTGGACGGTAAGCCCTGTCAGTGGGAGGCATGGGGGGTGGGATGGTCTGCATGTACCCAAATTGTCGAAGACATCTCTCAGGATAGTATGGCTCAACAATATCGATAAATCTCAACAACCCCTGAAACGCGGTACTAGGGTGTTCAGTCTCGGGATTCTAAGGGTACGGTCTCCAAGCTACCGACTCTATAGGCTGCCACCTCTCAATAAATGCACACAACAACGGCATGTTCAAATTTTTATGCATAATGTCGGGCAAATGACTAAGATCCGATTCCGCAACTATCGCGCGAACCTCATTTGGCAAAATCCACTTACGGAGCTCAACTAAATGATCTTTCTCAAGTGTATTTAGTCAACAAACCACGCTCAAAGCCACGCTGATTCCACATTACGTAAGCAATATGTCCACCAAAACTCGGAATCACATCTGGTACTAAAGGACCCCCCTGTGATGGCCCTGTCAATATCCAGCTCGAATCTTTCCCCCTAGCCCTTACTTTCCTACGCGGTTCAACCCCCGAACTGCTAGACCCCGAAGCATAGCTCTCAAACCTACCCTGCGGACCCCGTCTAACACGAAAAACAGAAGTCGCCTCCACATTTGTCCCCTCAACATTACCCGCCTCCTCATTATCCCCCTCATCATTTCCCGAACCTTGATAATTTCGTTCCTCTTCCTCAAGTTCTCTCTCGAACTGTTGAAACTCCCCTTCATAAAAATCGGGCTTATTTGGTATTTCTGGTATTTCTCTCGACCCAATACTAGTATCTCCAACCCTCACATTAACTTTTTTCCGACGATATGATGCATGAAGTTTAGACCTATGGTCATCATTTTCCGACATCTGCATTATACAAATTATAATAGAAAAACTAAACATTTAATTACATAATACAAAAAACGTAATTACAATTGTAATTAATAAAAGTACGTAAATATATTATCAAACATTTAATTACATAACACAAAAAACTAAAAGTAAGTAAATATATATTACATAATAAAAATATGTAAATATAATTACATAATAAGACATTTAAAAAAAAAAAAAAACCAACCAACATTTAATTTGTAGTTAATAAAAGTACGTAAATATATTATCAAACATTTAATTACATAATACAAAAAAAACTAAAAGTACGTAAATATATACTCCCTCCTAGTCGCTCATTTCTTCCCTCTTTCCTTATTGGGTAAGTCGGGTTTTCTTCCCTCTTTCCCTTTTTGGATGTGGGGTTGTGTGTTTTGTGTGGTCTAAATTCATTTGTATGTGGGGTAGTGTATTTTGTGTGGTCCAAATGTATTTCCTTAATTTTTGTGTAAAAGGGGAAGGGGAAGAAATGAGTGACTAGGAGGGAGTATTACATAATAAAAATACGTAAATATAATTACATAATAAGACAATTTAAAAAAAAAAAAAAAAAAAAAAAAAACCGGAAAAAACCGGCCCATTCGTGTGAATTACACGAATGGACCTGGGCCAATTCGTGTAATCTACACGTCTGGGCCGTGGCTCATTCGTGTGGATTACACGAATTTGCCCAGGTCCATTCGTGTAATTCACACGAATGAGCCATGGCCCAGACGTGTAGATTACACGAATGGACCTAGGTCAATTCGTGTAATTCACACGAATGGACCATTTTCCGTTTTTTTTTTTTTTTTTTAGTAAATTCAACCATTAACGATTAATACAAATTCAAAATAACGCAACCTAATGGGCTCTAATCGTCACATGCTTTATAATCTACCTCAACCTATAAACCAATCTATACTAATTGAATAAATAAAGAAGAAAGATTGAACATACATTGTACAAATGAAAGAAGAATGAAATGAAGATCAACAAGAGATGAGAAAGAAGTTTGAAGTTTGATGTTTGAAAGGAAGAGATTAGAATGAGAAAGAAGCGATTTTGAATATATAACGGTTTGAAACGGTTTTTTGAATTTTGAATAATGAAAATTGAAGCGATTTTGAATTTATAACGGTTTGAAACGGTTTTTTGAATTTTGAATAATGAAAATTGAAGCGATTTTAAATTTCTAACGGTTATGACTACTTTGTCTGTCATAATTGCACTCTATTAAGACGGAAAATTTATGACGGTTTGAATTTTAAAATATTAAGACGGAAAATTTATGACGGTTTGAATTTTAAAATATTAAGACGGAAATAATATCCCACTTTATTATATGCTGGTCAATTAATGATAAAGGGCAAAGAAGTAATTATGGGGGGCGGAAATGCGGGATGAGTAAAATGGGGGGCGGGATATAGCAACCCCCAAGTAGATACCACGAGTATCACATTAGTGACTTCTTAGGCTAATCCTGATGGCAAAAAAAAAAGATAATATTTTTAAAAGTTTTTGCGACCTATGACATGTAGCAATAGTAGACTATCCTTTGAAGTCGGATCAATTTCTTTTTTCGTTTTGTCTCTCCGGCAGTCCCCTTTGAACCATGATGATGCTAGGAATGAGTGAAATTATACAGTTCGAAGTAGGGAATTTCAAAGAAAATTTATTGAACTGGGTTCTCTCTTGATGTTCTTACATGGTTTATATCTAGAAAAAGGTTGTTAAATTAACAGACAGTTTTTTCATTCGAAAGGTAAAAATTGAGCAACTGTTGATAAATAAGTTGATCGTTTTATGGAAGATCTTGCTTGCTGATAACCAGACTTTCAGATCTTTTCTTTTATATGCTGCCGTTTAGATTTGTCGATTAGAAATGAGTATGCTTAATGAAACGAGTATACGCGAATGTCTAGTTAAGTCATGCTCGGATTGGCGAATATAAGTTCTTGTATGGGTGAAAGTGTGAAACCCAACTAAATTATCCATATAATTATGGTAATTAGATGAGAACAGATGTAGGCAAGTAAAGCTTCATTTTTCTACAAGACAACCCAAATAGAACATCCTTTCTCAGGTTTAGTTTCAGAATTTGCAACACAGAAAAGACCAATCACGCGAGTATAAATAAAATGGAGAACACAAGAAAACTCAGAAGCCATAATAATTTCTCCCTGTAAAGAAGAATTAATCAGGCAGTGACAGTCAATAATATCGAATTAATCCGGCTTAGAAAATCAGAAATTTAAGCTTCGGGAGCAGGAACAGGAACAGGAGAAGGAGATGCGGGGGCCTCAACGGCTTCCGGAAGAGGGGAAGAAGTACGTCTCATGGAAGCAGATTTCATAATGTGAGCATAACTGCCCTTTTCTCTGAAAAGCTGGGAGAAATGGTGTTTGCAGTACAGTACTCCATCAAGGGCGGCATAGTTTGAAGGCGTTAGAGAGCAGCCACCATGGGTGCATTTAAAGCATGTCTTATGGTAGAATAGGTTCTCAACTGTCACCTGTTTGCAATTACAATCGGTCACACAATGAGAGAAATCTTGAAGCAACAAGAAGATCACAATGTAGATATAAGATAGCTTGCACTTGATGGCCTGTTTGTTAAGTGTAGTGCTATTCAAGTATGATTTATCGAAATGGGAATAGAGGTTATGGGTTGGTGACTTGGTGTATTAGAAAAAGTCAACAACAAGAGAGCCTTTATCATAAATTGATTTGGGAATCTGCTAACATGACTTAGAACAATATCATTTTTAAACCGTCAATGAGCTGTTCTTAGAAAGAAAAAAGATATGAGTGCATTTCACGTTTACACCTTTCTACCAATTGTAGATAAGATCTTCAAATGTTTGTCCCAATTTTTATTACTACAAATGAGAATAACTAACATGGCTAAATTAAGTAGAATACCTTCTCGATGGGATAGACAGTTTTGGAACAAGTCGAGCATTTTTCTTGAGTCCCAGAAAACATGCGAGCAGCTTTGCTTGGTGATCTTGTCTGAGAGAAATATGCAGAGCAATGTATTAGAGACTAACGAAGGCGAACCACATTTAATCAAGAAAGCATGATAGAGACGGAAATTTTACTAGCTCAGGCTTGAAGTCCGGTGACTTTTCAGCTGACCTTACAGCTGTTTAAATAATATTTATAATTCAGTTAAATGAAACTAATACATCACAAAGACTTCAAAATCATGTGTAAGCACGTGAGTTTTGGAGAGGGAAGTACGGGATTGGAAGTTCTTGTTGAAGTTTCCAGACTCCTTGAACAATTGCTCAAAATGAGGCTTGCAGTATAGAACGCCCTCCATGGATGAATAACTATGGAGCTGCAAACACGAAGCCATATACATTGATTATACATCAAAATTTGATGCTTTGTAAGACCACATTTCATTTAGCGAGTTTTAGAAATCCAAATTTGTGTTACGATGTCTTTCATATCAATTCCTGTATACATTTGATTTGAACCTAAATGATCTCAAAAAATCGGGTTTAAATGGCTCAGAAGCAGAATTGAATATCGTCAAACATAACATATTTTGCAAATCTGAATGAAGCCAATTCTACCATATCAAAAATACCAAGCCTGAATATCTTGATATACCACAACGTTGACTATCACTCCTTTTGATTTGTAGATTTAATATTTTCGACACGACCTCTTTGAGTTGCTAACACACACAGGGGTAATGCTGCTACATCCGACCCCCGTACCCCACAATTTGTGGGAGGCATTAAGTTAGTAGGGTAATGTTGTGCCACACAAAAATTGCAATGACAAAATCACAATATATTATATATAATATATCCTATAATATGGGAAGTATTAAAAACATAGAAATCAGAATCTTGCAGCAAATAAATATAAAATAAAAATAGTAAAGTAAAAAGAAAAGAAGAGGAGGGTAAAAAGGGAAACCTGAAGTTGGCTTTTACAGTGGTGGCATTTGAAGCAAGATTTGTGATAAGCAATACCATCAGCAGACAACTGATCCATTAAATACACAGTCTTATCACATACCTTGCATTTCTGTACTGTCCCGCTAAACGACATCGTTTTATCTTCTCCTTTCCTTAATCAAAACCAGATCTAAATACAATCACCCTTTTCTCTCTCCACCCAACTTACTCAACACTGATCTAAGTCACAACAAAAAAGATAGGTCAATAAAAAAACAATGAAAACTTGAAAATGATGATAAAAAAAGATATAAAGTTTGAATCTTTTTATAAGGGATAATAAAGATGATGAAAATTGAAAAGAATGAAGATATATATGAAAGTTGGTAGGTAGAAAAGAAAGCACACCTGAATAGAAATGGATAGAATGAAGATGAATGAAGAAGAAGAATGTGTTGAGGGAAGAGAGGGAAAAAGAGAATAAAGGGAGAAGAAGAAAGAGAGAGAGAGAGAGAGAGAGAGAGAGAGAGAAGGTATATCCGTATTAATAATACAGTAATAGTGAGTAAGAGTTACTGGCAAAGGTTGGACCTTGCTTGGCTCCACACTTTACCAATTAACTATAGTATGAGTCTATCACTATTTAATTCCTTAGTGCGCGGCTTTTTATTTTGTTTTTCACCACTAAACAATTCAGTATTCTCATTTTAAATAAGTTTGGTACCAAAACATACTTGCAAATAGGTCATGTCGTGTCGAGTTTGTGTTTGGGTCAGGTATAAATGAGTTATTTATTTATAATCCTAACTTAACTCATTTACTTAAAGGGGTCGTACATCATAATCCTAACTTAACTCAATCATATTTCTTAAAGTATAACTCAACCCGACCCGTTTAACCCATTTTTTTTAAAACAACTCAAATTTACCTTACTTAACCCATTTAATCCATTTAATTTGAATGATAACCCAAATGTAGGATTTCAACATTTCATTAGGATATTTCTTTAGTTTGGTCTAACTTCATTACAATAGTTCACCCCAAGTTAATTACAACGCGATTGATTAAATGAGTTATTCGTGTCGGGTTCGTGTCATAAGACTTCAACCCTAACCCGACCCATTTAACTTTTGTGTCGTATTCGTGTTGATCCAATTGCTTAAATGGGTCACAAACTCACAATATCTTAATCCGAACCCGCTAACTTCGTGTCAAGTTCATGTCGTGTTATCGGGTCGGTCTCTATTTGCCAGCTCTATCAAAACACACACATCTTGTGAGGGAAAAAGAAAAAAAAAAGTATAAACAAAACTTTTTTAAAAACCATTTTAAGTTGAAATTTATAACATCTTTTTGGATATATATTTTTTCATTTTATTTCTAATTGATCTTGTTTACCACCTATGGAGTACTCTTTCGAGTTTGAACGTAATAAGGTCAAGAATGTATTACGGCAAATAATGAAAGCTGATTTGATTGTGTCCGTCTGTAAGTTGCAGGCCACATGTCGCATTACGTGGGTTGTCTTTGCATCTTCATCCGCTACCATCAAAATGCTTAGCACATCCTTGATTTAGCGTATGCTGACCAATATACCCTTCATTTCCTCACCACTTTCAAACATTTCTATAAAATTCTAAAGATTTGGAGAAATCAATTGATAAAGACCAAAAACTGGGAGAGATAGAGACTTGTAAGTTGGAAGTAGTAGTATTCATTTTACCCAAACTAAAAGTACCAATTCAAGAACAAATTGATGAGATGATTTCACTGTCTGATTGCTACAACTGCACAGCTGCACCCTACACATTAGACTTGGTCTCTACTCCCAGTATCACCAATCTTATTGCCAATTCACATTCTGTCAAAGGTTGGCCAATTTCAAAGAATCGGAGGGAATGCAGTTAATCAAAGTCGAATGAATCATATCCTTGCCTGTCGTGTTATACACGAATATGGCACCAAAACCGAAGAGACGATTAAATGCATTACAATGGATAATTAAAACTACAAAAACGAGTTACCTTCGAGTATTTATTCTCTCTTTCTTCATTCCTACATTGGCTATCTGAATCAATTGAATCAACCTTCTAATAAGAAAACCCAGAAAACTACAACAATCTCAATCAAATAACTCGAATTTAGCTACTTCCTGCAGGAAAACGGATTGCAGGATGCACCTTTAAATTATGCTACTACTTCAAAACTACTGCATCAAACATGCTGGCTAATGTTACTGAGGGGATCGTCAAAGTCCACAATATCCTGCCATTCTTAGATGACAAATAATCCAGTAATAGTAGTTTGGTTGACTGTTCATTCATCCGTACTCGACCACTGTCCTCTAAGATTATAAAAATTTTTAACTTTGTGTTCTTGCTCAGCTTTAGACCTTCATTAAGCTCAATCTCAAATACAGTCACACAATCCAATTTGCGTCAACTTTTCTGGTCTGATACTCTTGGTTCACTAAAGCAAAAAAGGAGAATTACTGCAGTTGAACTGATTTACTTGTGCAAAAAAAAAGCAAGACACAATTAGGCTTTCCAATACAACAACACTAGTCATTACACCAGTGACTTAAGGCCTCCCGCAAATTTTGGGGGTGGGGGTGTACCGTGTACGCAACCTTACCCCCGTGTTAGCAATCCAAAGACTCAAAGAAGCTGCTTCCAAATGAAACAAGGTGAAAATTGCGTCGAAAACCTCATCGAGTGACTGGTACTTGATAATAAAAATAAGCACAACACAATTAGGCTTTGTAATATATTCCGCAAAAATTGGATATAGGTGCTTATCCTTCCATTTCTATGCAACCCCAATCTACTACCAGAATCTTTTAATCCAAACAAACAGTCAATGTTGTTTCCATGAATTAATATCTTAAGAGACCGGGTCCAAATGGTCAGTTACAGAGAACAAAACACAATTACAAATTTTGATCAAGCTCAAGAGTCAAGACTGAAGTAATCAATTGTACATTGGCTCTTACAGTCTTACACATTCGAAGGTCTGTTACAGTTGATAGAGCCACTGTAAACTATCAGCGCAGGTACTGTAATGAAATCCTCTCGTCAGAAAAACTTGAGTGGTTGCTGAACCGTGCTATGTTTCCATATCATCACGCGTATTATAAGACATTCCTGATTTGCATGCAGTCTTGACAAAAATCATACTCACATTAGAATAAAGCCATAACAAGCTGCAAATCAGCATGAATCAAGAAGTTGGAAATCCAAATGAAAAACTGAACTAACGATGTATGATTATTACAAACAAGAATCTTCACACTTGTAACCATATGAAATTATGTATCCTGTATACGATGAATAGCTTTACAAGTCTATACTCGACTCACCAAATCCCAACATTTTTGTTAGTGGAAATAGAATTTATATATTCATCAAATCATCAGCTATCCACATCGATCAATATAACAGTAATCTACATTGCTCAATTGAAAAACCCTCCTCAGTATAATTGAAATCAATCTATACTAATAATGTTGAATCACAACGTACCCAGCATGACGGAAATCGCAATTAAAAGCCAGAAGAATGGAGGAGAATTAGTAGGCCTGATCAAGTTGTTGGCATGACTGAAATCAATATTGTACTTGGCTGTCAAATTGGGGTAAAATATCCCCCATTGTCTGACAGACTGAGAGTAAGACACTTGACTAATGTTGACCTCCTCATCAAACAACTCATACGCATAAACCTCGCATGCCCCGTCTTTCTTCAACGGAGTCCCTGTACCACTCTTCAGATGCTTCACCAAACCACTCAAGTACATCTCCGCAAACACGGGATTAGCATCTGAGTCTTCCCCGATTAAGGCAGTGGGTCCGGGAGAGCTAGGCCACCCAGTCTCTGCCACGATGATGGGAATGTTCTCGTGCCCGGCCACAGCAATTGCCGCGAGGACTGCATCGACCATGACGTCGAACAGGTTGCGGTAGCGAACCCCGGTGGTGGGGTCATCTCGGTAATTGAAGGGACTTTCTTGGAATAAAGCGAAGCCAATAGGGATTTCATGGGAGATGTCACGGTAGATGGCGTAAGGGTAGAGGTTGATCAAGAAGAAAGAATTGGATTCTTCCAAGAAGTCCAACAATGGGAGGATAACGACATCGTACAGGGGTTGTTGGAACTCTGCGGCGGAAGGCGGGAAGACGGTGGTAATCGCGGTGACGAGGGAGAAAGTGGTTGAGACTGAGATACGGTGAATGCCGAGGTGGCGGAGAGAGAGGTGGAGGTTACGAATAGCAGGGAGAAGGGAGTCGATGATGTCGTGAGGAGAGGAGGTGACGTCATCACCAACAGAGATGGCGGTGATGTTGGCACGTGGGTAGAAGGGGATGACGTGGGTGTAGAGCCATGTGGCAGCGTTGGATTGGTTGGAAGCAAAAGACGGTACGAGGGAGTTGGGGACGGTGAGGAGGAGGGAGATGGAGGAGTAGGTGAAGGTTCGGATTAAGTTTGGGTCGGGTTGGAGGAGATGGATGGTGGTGAGTTTGTGGAGGCGGAAGACGGAGGCGAGTTGGTCCGGGGTGAAGTTGGGATTAGGGCGGTGGTAGAGGGTTGCGCCGACGGTGGTTGAGGTGGTGGGAGTGATGAGGATGAGGGTGAGGGTGATGAAAGGGAGGAGGAGGAAGGAGAAGTATGTGGAAGAAAGTGACATTGTTATGGAAAAAAGAGAAGATTGAGGTAAAGAATAATTAGTTGCACACTTGCACAGAGAATGTTGAGTTTGTTATTGTTGATGACGTGAAGAAGAAGAGAAAGAGAGGTTTTGGCGGGAAAATATAGAGTAGTTGTTTTGAGGAATGTGAATTCAGTTAGAGAGGGACTAATAGAATGTCACGCGCCTCTAGATGAGTAAGTGTGTTGCTCGAGTTTGTTAGGAGGATTCCATTTAGACGCTACTTGGGTAGCGCATAGCCGGCATAGGTACTCATTTCAATCACTCATTTCGTGTCGGACACCTACCTAAATATATCGATACTTATAAACGAGGAATACTTATAAAAGACTGAAAGGAATTGATTAGAAGATGGGGTTTGATTAGAAAATGAGAATAAGTTATAGTTAAAGTTAAATTTTACCTTGAATTGTTTAAATTTAACATCAATTACATTTGAAAAAATAAAATCATACTTCATACGTTATTTATAACTATAAATTATACATTTATTAAATTTATTAAATTTAAATAACTTGTCTTGTGTCCTAAATTTCACGGGATGCAGTGTCACGTGTTTGTATCCTTGTTAGTGCTTCCTAGGACGCTACACATGAATACCGTTGCCGGTATACCACATTACACTCGTTTTAATTTGCTAATTTTCGTCTTAATCCTTCTTTTATTTCATAATTTCTCATTTTTTTTATAAATTATTATAACTATTACTCCCTCCGTTCCGATCATTTGTTTACCTTTTCTTTTGGCACAAATATTAAGAAGAGGAGACGCGACAATTTGTTGGTAGTTTTGTTGGATGACAAGTGGACAATATTGCAATTGTGTGAATAAATTACTCCTTGGGAGCATGACTAATATAAAAAGGTAAACAAATGAATGAAATACCCAAAATAAACACGGTAGACAAATAAGCAGGATGGAAGGATCGAAGGAGTAATAAATAAGTTTTTTTTATATAAATCGAGTACCTCAACGGGAGGACCATCTCACAATATTAGTGGTAATCAAGCGTAAAAGTCAGCGGATAATAGTGTTCTATATCTTTTATTTTTACTTATATATTCATCCATCCTTCTATTAAGATCCAAGCTTTTCCAGTATCCTCAACCACATCATCACTATATCCTCCAATTCTTATACCATACACTCAGGTGTATGATACTCCATACTCCCACTTTATTTAGTTTTTTTTAAGTTATAAAAAAAAATATTATAAATTGGAAAATTATAAAAATCATATCATTATTCGTAATTTTTATTTATCTATAATTAGATATCACATTTGATATATTTTAGTGTCTTTTTTAATTTTACTCGCATATTCACATCATATAATTGACATATTCATATGTTACCTTGAGTGAATATGTATCTTTTATTAAATGAATACCTATGATTAGATCAATCGTTATTCTTCCGTATAACCAATTTGTGAATATGTTTGTCATATTGTGTGAATACTATATTAATAGTGTAATTTATGCAAGTTTATTGTGAGAATATGATTTTTAATTTACGTGAATATGTCGATTATGTAATGTGAATATATGAGGTTTAATTGTATATGTATGTGTGTGAATATGTTTGTTACATTAGACTTAATATATATACTACCTTTTTGTAAGTGTGTAAGGTTTAATTTGTGAATATGATTTTTAACGTACGTGAATATGCTAATTGTATAATGTGAGTATCTCGCTAATATGTCAACTATGTCATGTGAATAAATTGTTATGAATATATAAATCAATTATGTGATATGAATATAAGGGTAAGATTAAAATAAATACCAAATATATCAAATGTGATCTCCACTTATAGAGAAACAAAAATTATAAATAATGGTATATTTTTTATTTTTATTTTTATTTTTTATCAAAATTTAAATTTTAAAGTGTTTTAATTTGATTTTATGTATTTTTAATAACTAATTTATGGGAAGATAAGTTATGGGAGTATATTATACCCTACTCATGGGAGTAGGATATAATTTGCCTATATCCTCCACTTTTTATTTTTTTCCAAGGGGGACCCACCACATTTACACGACAATTTTTTTGTTGAATTTTGTACTGAGTATTTTTATTTTACTCATTTCTATCTTACTCATCCTTAATCTTGAATTTATTAAGTTTTTCAAATTTGATATTTTATTTAATTAAAAAATTTCAAATCGACGTGATTTAATTAACTTAAAGCCTGGTAAGATTTTTTTAATCGACGAAAATTTATTTAACTTTAAGCGTAAGACGATTACGATAATTCACTAAATGGATATTAATGTGACCATACGCTTTTATACAAAAAAATTAGAAAATCCAACATTTTGGAACATTATACAGCAGGATTGGTACAGTTAAAATTTAAAAAATCCAACATTTTGGATCATTATACACTATGATGCAGTATGAATGATACAATAAAATTGTACAATCCTTCTTTTATTAAAACACAAACATTTCCTGCATTCTCCTTAAGGCACGTCATCAATCAACAATTTTTTCATTTGATTGGGTGGGCCATTCTTTGAAACCCCAAAACATAATTTAGTTTTACTACTTTATTCACAGATATTACTTCATATTTGCCAATTTAAAGTTGGTCCTTTATAGATTTGTTTATTCTTAAATATTTTATCATATTACCATATGTTTTGTAATTATATTAAAAAAAAAAATTGGGTTATACATAAATATTTGTTATACATAAATATATTATAAATTTTATGAGAAAATAATAACAAGATGTCTTTCCCTGTGGAATTCAAAAGAAAACAAAGAGTACAACATGGATCTAAAATGTCTGATTTAAACTTAATATTTATAGAAATAATTTTTTTATGATGAAGAAACCAAATATCCAAAAAAACACTTCATTTAACTGATCTTATTTAATTTGGTTATTAAAATATAAAAAAAATGACTATTAATTTCAATTTATGTAAATAAAATAGGACCAAATTTTTGAGGTGGTAATGTTGTGCGTCAGAAACACAATAAATACTCCGTATTAACATAATTTATTCACCCAAAAAATAAAACATAAACCCAAAAAAGAGGACTTTTATATGACGAAAAAGAAAAATCTCAAGGAAGAAAAAAACTTAATAAAAAAACTGAATTTTTTTTTTTAAAAAAGATAAAAGATAAATCTGTTAATTCCTAATTAGACGTACAAATCTATTAATTGCCATACCGTAACCCAAAAGTAAAATAAATTCATTAGAAACCAATATTAAACTAATTTTGCAGGCCACTACTATAATTTTTACGGGCTAAAATGAAGACATTTAAGCAGAATGCACTACAAGAATATAGTGTATTAGCGACGGAAATTTTGCGACGGATATGTAATCCGTAGCAAAAACATACTTGCGACGGAATTTGCGACGGGAATTACTAGTTGCGACGGATTTGCGACGGATATTCCGTCGCAGTTCATTTTCACATATGGCGCCCAACTTTTCACATGGCGGGAAAGTATGCGACGGAATTGCGACGGAATATCCGTCGCTTAATAAGATACTGCGACGGACTTGCGACGGATAGTCCGTCGCAGAGGTGAATAATTGACTGTCAAATTGACCAAAGGTAGAAGACACGTGTTTTTTCTGCGACGGAATATCCGTCACAATACCTTATTTGGCGAAGGAATTGCGACGGAAAATCCGTCGCAAAGGTGAATAGATGACTGACACGTGTTTTTTCCTGCGACGGATTTGCGACGGAAATTCCGTCGCAGGGTCTTTTAAATGATTAACCTCGCGTCTCTTCCCCTTTACCGAAATCATTTTTATTAAACCTAAATCCCCAAATTGACGACG
>JAIUZE010032046.1:0-16806 GCA_022085475.1 Heliosperma pusillum | reverse complement strand
GGGCAATGTGACCGTAATTAATTTATTTATCTCTTCCAAACTCTCAATACATCGGTTTTCGCTTATGTCGATATTCCTCAAGTAGTCATCATATCCTAATTCCACAAAGTATTTATTCCCGTTAGGGTCCAGCATTTAACGACAACAAATTCCCAAGTAACATTAAAAACACTCAACTTTCTAACCATAACTACCACTATTATTAAGCTTATTTCGATCCTCAAAAGATATTGCAACTTCAAGCTTTTATATTTTAAAACCCCTAGGATAGTTCCTTCCTAAACTTATTCTCCATTTTCCATAATCATTTAAACACGAAACTAGCTCCATAGGACGGTTAGGTATCATATTCGAAACTCCTTCAAAACACCTCTACTAACCCTTACGATAACTTAAAAGGACTACCTCTCCAGAGAGTAGGAATAAAAGAACATGATACAAGGAACATTAGGAAGCATTATTACAGATTAAGATAAGATGAAAGAGGCGAAGGCGAAAAAGGAAAACGAGGCTGAGGAAGAAACAAAGAAGCTCCCGTATCTAAAAAAATTAAACACGGATTTCATAAATTGAAACGTACCAGTCACCAGGTCTGGTTGAGCATCGGCCTCAGCACGGCTCATGACGAAAATTCGACCCTTCGGTCTCCCAGATGTAGCTGGTGTAGAAGCTATCATCTTCCTATCAGGACATAAAAATGACTTGTGTCCCGGTTTCAGACAAGTAAAGCATACAATTGGCTTGTTGAAACAGCCAACACCTGGATGCATAGGCATCTTGCACGCCAAACAGGTACGACCCTTAGGATCGTTGTTGTTGCTCGGGACAAATGGACGGTTTGTCGGATTTGCCTGTCCACTCTGAAAGTTCCTCCTCTTGTTTGGAAAAGAAGGAGAAAAGAAAGGTCGGGAAGTAGGATATAGAGGTCTCTTGCCAAAGGCATTAGGAGCTACAAACGAAGTACGGGCCTCCTCGGCAATCTCCCGAATAGAACTCTCCGCCCATAAAGCATCATTGTAAATCGAGACAAAAGAAGTAGAACCCCTACTAATCTTCTCCTTCACTTGAGGAGATAGCTTTCCTAAGTAAAAGAAATCTTTGTCTTCCTCCTTCGAAATAAGTCGAGTGGCATAATGAGCCAACTCGTTGAACTGAGTAGTGAACTCCTGAACAGAAAGAACTCCTTGCTTAAAGTCCATAAACTCCTTCAGCTTTTGCTGTCTCAACTCATCCGGATAGAACCTCGTCTCCAATAGTTCACAGAAACGAGTCCCCCCAAAATTAGGCTCCAACTTAGCAGTAGGACCTGAAAGAGTCCACCACTGATCGGCTTCTCTCACTAAGAAGTGAGAAGCCAGACGGACCTTATCCTCTTCAAGGACATCATACAGAGCAAAGCTCTTCTCCATTTCCCGTAACCACCCCGAAAGCTGAACGGGATCTACCTCACCACCGTAGGTTTTGGCTTGACTCCTAGATAGTTGAGAAGCAACCCATGAACAACTTCCGTGTCTCTCACGGTCGGGAATAGGATTAGGAATAGGATTGGCTTGTTGGTTTTGCTGATTTTGCTGGTTTTGGATAATAACGGTAAGAGCTGCTAGGATCGTGTTGTCAATTCTCGGAGGCATCTTGCAAAATAAAACACAGATTAGTACTTATCATTTAGCAAGCACAAAGAGACTACAACATAAATCCTAATCTACCCATCTTACCCTTCTATCTCACGGTTTATTATTTTATTATGGTCAAGTTATTTATGCAAGGGTACACAACCGTGCGTCGGGAGCAAAATAGCTCTGATACCAACTGTGACACCCTCAAATTTGCGGAAAGAAAAAAAATTATTTAAATACATAAAAGATAATAATACATAACGAAGGTGTCATAAATAAAAAAGGTCATTACAAAACGGAAATAATATTATACAAAAGAAATATACAAGACGGGAGACATATCTCCCGTATAAATACGGAAATAAAAGAGTGTATAATAATATACAATCTAAGAACCGAATATAGGTCCAAGGTAAATACTTCGCTCGCTAGATCGTCAATGTACCCCAAATATGCATCACCACCTGTTCGACCGCATTAAATATGAACACGGAAGCCACAGTCAGTGGGGAGTAACTCCGAGTTCTCCCAGCCACGAAATGTCGAGTTTAATGAAACATGAATAACATAAAAGCAATGTATATAGAAAATACAAAACCTTAACATATATGATATGCTTTTTCATGTTATGAAACAAATTAACTAACATCTACCTATTAGCAATGAAAGCTATCATGTGAAACCGATAATAAACTATAACTCGAGGTAGGGAAGCTGGTATGCTAGCTCAGAGGTTCCTCTCAGAAACATGGCCGTGATACACTCAAACCCTAATCAACACGTAATCATGTGAATCAGGTAACAATCGGTAATCCAAACTCTATCAATCTTAGCCGGCTTGCATCTCACCTTCTAAAACTCATAGAATCATACAAACATGAAAGACCAATCCTTCTACCAACAGGCATAAGTTCCTAGGACGGCCAATAGTCATCTGTAACTCGAGTCTATACCACAAGGTAGGAAAACATCCTAGCCCTAGACTGATCAGACCTAGCGACAACAGCTAACCCATTCCCTGTCTCATTACATAACCGTACATGAGAAACTCTGCTAGGCGACCCCCTAAACAGAGATGGCTAGTACTTAAGCTGGCTCCCTTCCCCAAAGTGAAAACTCTTAGGATGCCATGCCCCCGGCTTGGTATCAAAAGGCCCAGGCCAGTGACACAAACGCTATCAGTGGTGAACATATACTCGTTAAAGTTGGTAAGGCCTATCAATGTCATGGTCCAAGATACTCATTTAGAATTAGAATGGTCAATACGCCATATACTCATAATTCGCTATGGGTACTTAGTCAACACGACACCAACCATATAATTAAACAGTCACGGAAACCATTTCCTAACATGTTGTGACAACCCTCGCGAATGCGGAAATATAAAACATACAAGCATGTGAATTATATAGCGGAAATAGGTAGTTTTTAAAAACTTTTATACATGCAAGTTAAATAAAACGAGGAGTGTCAAAATATTCCAAACTAAATAAAAATACCACAAGAGACGTAGTCTCTCAAAGTGTTAACAAAAGACAAAGTAATTAGCAACTAGCTAAACAACGTCTAGAGGTGTTTCATCCAGGGACAACGCCCGCTAGCTCACACCCGAACCCAAAATAGCATAAGCAAAAAGCCATCCATGCAAGCAACCTGGTCATTCATGAAAAACATGAACGCCACAATCAGTGGGGAGTAACTCCGGGTTCTCCCAGCCATATCACCTTTAACGTACATATAAGGAAATACAAAAGTAGAGCATGCATATATAGATATACATGTGAGTTACGATAAGAAAAGATAGGCAATACAATATATAATGAAAGATCATGTGGAAATCAATTCCGAAACCATCATGTTATTCAAAGACTCGGGAAAGACACCCTTAGGCAACTATATACTCACTAGGGTTTACATCTCACCGTTAGCGGCATATACTTGATAAGATTGAGACTCGACAAACAAACCATACCAAGTCATTCAATGATCAATCATATAATCATTCATCCAACCATACCAATATATTGACGACATCTCTCACGGTAAATGAAACGCACCAGCATCGTGTACAATAGCAAGACAAGCCAATGGAAGCTCACGGAATAAGACGTTTTCCGGAACCGTATACGATAAGACGTTTCGTATACTCATGACATAGACAAAACAAGTTCACAGGATAAGACGTTTCCTGGAATCATGTACGATAAGACGTTTCGTACACACAAGACTCTAATCCTCTCGGTAGGACGACGATAATAATACGGTCCTAGTCTAAACCTGGCCAGACTCTCGGGATAAGACGTTTTCCGATTCGACATGTGGTAAGACGTTCCACATCCAAGACACGGACTTACAATAAATATGCCGAGTACCCCAAATTCGGTAGATCAATTCACGAAAGAGGCGGAAAGAGATCTATAGTCAAAAGTCAAGCTAGTACGCTACAGGCAATAACACCACCTCGCAAGTATACAACATTTGACGGTCGGGTCGACCAACGCATTGCGTTCGCCTCCTAACAACGTCGTCATATCCCCACTAAACATGCATACAAGCATCAAGGATACAACCCATCGCTCCGACATTCCAGTCTAACGAGTATAAGGGTGTAGCCGGGAAATGAGAGTTCATAGCACAAAATCATTAGTGCTCAAATCATAACATATGTAAAAACCGACTCAAAGAGGGATATACCAAAAACTGTCACAAAACATGTGATACAAGCGAATAAAATATCATATATCCAAAACATGAATATTATAAGACTCTACGTAAAATTATACGATAAACGGATCATGCAAACTATTATAAATTACGAGGTTTAGAAATTATAGGAAAACAACACAGCCGTGTTCCAGGCCGGTCAGGAGGGAGGCGGCCGGTGGGCCGGCTCAGAACACAAGGCAAAACCAAAAATCATAGAAAACAGAGAAATGTGCTCCAGGCCGGTCGATGGACCGGCGGCCGGTGGGCCGGCACAGAGCACCCTATACAAAAATTCCATGTTTTCCAAAGAAGTTACTGATGTGTTCCCAGCCGGTTGGCAGACCGGCGGCCGGTCGACCGGCAGGGAACTCTTCACCCGTGAGCTTCCTTTACATATTAAATCCATTTCAATTCTCATAAATCGATTCTATTAATTATCAACAATCAATAGACATCATAAATATTCATCATATAACAACATTCATTATTCATACCATGATTCCTAAGCTTCTAATCGTAATCTAAATACGATTTCTAGCATATAAAGCATGTAAAACACGTAAATGATACCGAGTAACCCTTCACCGTTACCTTAAAGCGTCTTCACTACTCGTCAAGCTCCTCTTCAATAAGGTAGTTGGTAGTAGTCTTTTGACGGGATCTTAAGGAGGTCACCACCTAATATAGATGTCATAAAAGTGAATTAAAAATTCATTCTTGAGAAAGACGGTGGTGCAGCAGAGCTCACCCAAGGGGGCCTTGATGATCAAGCCATCATACAAGACAAGCTGGACCCTCAGATGGAAGCTCGAATTACAAGGTCTAAACAACAAGCTATGACAAGTCAAGAGCAACCCAAGCCAAGCCACCCCAATGAAGAAGACAGTTCAGGGTTCAACAACCCATGCCCATCCCCAACACAACCCACATTACCCACACAAAAACAGAAACAGAGCCATTCAGGCCCAGACAGACCAGTTAACAAACCCAGCCTCTAGGAGGTACACCAGGGCATCCCAACCACCCCCACTATGGCCTACCATCAAGACAACCCTCTAAGCTACAAGTTTGCCCAGGACAAACCATTTTGAAGTCTAGTTAAAACCCATGAAACAGACACCCCAAAGCTAGGGTCCAGTAAACAGCATAGCAGAGGTAGTACATGCTCAGATGATGTTTTCTTTTGTTTAAGTCAACTTGTCTTCATCTAAGGCAGGTTTATCTATGTCCTCATAAGAGTGGAGAGTTCCAAGGAGTAACAAAACACCCAGAGCAAAGCACGAGACAACAAGATCAACAGATTTCCATTTCAGGAAACTCCAAAAACTACTTTATTTGCTTTTGCTCAGTCTGTTTTCTTTTGTGTTTTGTGTCTGTTCTTTATAGTTGTTAAGCTCGTCCTCTTGTGAGGCCCTTAATTAATGTCAGTAGAAGTAGTTTAGATCCTAAGCTGGCCTTGGATGATACATACATCCAATGGTTCACAAGATATCAGTCCCTCTATATAAGGAGGTCTTGTATGTTGTTGTAAGCAGACTTTTATGAATGAATGAATTAAACTTTGAGAAATCACTCAATGTTATCAAACTTGTGCTAAGAGCTGTAGTTTGAAGCAAGCCTGATACACCTCCAAGGTGTTTGATCAGTGCCTTGTATTGTGAGCTAAGTTATACCTGTGCTTTGCTGTGGTTTAACTTACTTGCTGTTGAGGTTAGTCTAGGGTGTTTGTGCTTTGCTGTAACACTTGAAAACTGTCTCTAAAACCAGTCTTGAATCCTTTTTCTCTTGTGCTTTGCTGTAGAGGATTGTATCCAAGTCATATCCCTTGAATCTTTCAGTTAAACAACTCACAATCTCTAAAAACAACATCCCTTGTTAATTGATATTGTTTTCAGTTTGAGTCAAGCTAATCAAATCACTTAAAACTTGTGAACCTTAGTAGTTTACACTCCAAATTGGTTATCAGAGCTTTGGTTGAGAGTCTTAGTGAGTTCATTTCCCTAACTACATTTAAAAACACAAAAATAGCCCAATGAGTGAAGAGAGACTAGCAGGAGTAGAAGCAAGGATGGAGGATCTGGCTGGGATTGTAACCACCCTAACCAGAACCTTGGACCAAGTTATAGGCAACCATTTGCTTGCTGGAGGGAGAGGTAGAGGACGTGGAAGCGGCCAAGGAGGAGGCAGAGGAAGGCCACCTGATGATGAGGAGTACCCAGACTCAGATGACTCAACAAGAAGCAGAGCTTCCATCCACAGGAACACAGACAAGCATCTTAAGGTAGATATCCCTGAGTTTTTTGGTAGTCTTAATCCTGATGACTTGTTAGAATGGCTTAGAGAAGTAGAAAGGATCTTTGAGTACAAGGGATACAATGATTCCAAGTCTTTTAAAGTAGCCATCCTTAAACTGAAAGGGTATGCTTCCCTTTGGTATGAGACTATGAAAGGGTTAAGGGCTAGGGAGGGTAGGGAACCCATCAAGTCTTGGACTAAACTGAAAAAGAAACTGTTAGACAAATTTGTTGCTAAGGATTACACCCAGGATCTGTTTATCAAGTTGTCTAAGTTGAAACAAGGAGACAAACCTGTTGAATCCTATCTAAGGGAGTTTGAACAACTCACCTTACAATGTGATATAAATGAGAAACCTGAGCAAAGGATTGCTCGGTACTTAGAGGGCCTAGATAAGAACATTGCTAACAAGGTTAGGATGCAACCTCTGTGGTCATTTGATGATGTTGTCAACCTATCTCTGAGAATTGAGAAGATAGGGAAGACTAAGCCTGCTACACCAAAACCTGTTAGGCCTTTTCAAACCAGACCTTATAGTGGGTTTAGAACCATGGATACCCCCAAGACAGCACCCCCACCTCTCTTAGACAAGGGTAAGGGCATCATGGGTCAAAAGCCAAGCACTTCATTGACTGAGAACAGAATTAGGTGCTTCCAATGTCAAGGCTATGGACATTTCAGGAAGGATTGCCCTTCTAAGAAGACCTTAACCCTAATGGAAGTTGAGGCTTGGGAGAAAGAGGGTCTAGTTGAGTATGAAAGGGATGAGCCTGAGGTTGAAGAAGTGGTGAGTGAGGAAGAAGAGTCTAGTCAGGAGGCAATAGTGGCACTCCCTGACACAGGCAACAGCTTAGTCCTATGGAGAGTAATGCATTCACAACAGATACCTTTGGAGGAGGATCAAAGGTCCCTCATTTTCAGGAGCAGATGTACCATACAAGGGAGGGTTTGTAACCTTATTATAGATGGAGGTAGTTGTACCAATGTGGCTTCTGTTACTATGGTTGATAAGCTGAAGTTGAGCACTCAAGATCACCCTCAACCCTATAAGTTGAGATGGCTGAGTAAGGGAGCAGAGGTTAAGGTGGATAAGCAATGCATGGTCCCTTTCTCCATTGGCAGTGTGTACAAGGATGAAGTATTGTGTGATGTGGTTCCAATGGATGCCTGTCACTTGCTATTAGGAAGGCCATGGGAGTTTGATAAAAGCTCCCTACACCAAGGAAGAAGCAATACCTATTCTTTCAAGCATGGGAGCAGGAAGGTGACATTAGCCCCCTTGCCACCACACCAGAAGAGCTATGGAAGTCCAAGTATGGCTGAGGATTTTAGTGGAGTTGTATTTCTATCTGAGTCAGCAATGGTCAAGGAGTGTAGTGAGGAGCAACCTATAGTAATGCTGCTCTCAAAGGAAGTTCAGGAAGAAGAGTCTAAGGTGATCCCTGCAGATGTTAAGCCCCTCATTGATCAGTTCAAGGAAGTGTTTCCAGAGGAACTTCTTGATGGCTTACCCCCTTTGAGAGGGATTGAACACCAAATAGACCTTGTGCCAGGGTCTGTACTACCTAATAGACCAGCCTACAGATGTGATCCTAAGGCTACACAAGAGCTACAAAAGCAAGTTGGAGAGTTGATGAGTAAAGGGTTTGTAAGGGAGTCATTAAGTCCTTGTGCTGTGCCTGCATTGTTGGTTCCTAAGAAGGATGGGACTTGGAGGATGTGCATAGATAGCAGGGCTATCAACAACATCACAGTCAAGTATAGGTTCCCTATACCTAGGCTTGATGACATGTTGGATGAGCTAAGTGGCTCAAGGTTCTTTTCTAAGATTGACTTGAGGCAAGGTTACCATCAATTGAGGATCAGAGAAGGAGATGAGTGGAAGACAGCCTTCAAAACAAAGCATGGCCTTTATGAGTGGCTTGTCATGCCTTTTGGCCTGTCAAATGCCCCAAGTACCTTCATGAGATTGATGACAGAAGTGCTTAGGCCTTGCCTAGGGAGATTTGTGGTGGTATACTTTGATGATATCCTCATCTACAGCAAGAGCAAGGATGATCATTTGAGGCATCTTGAGGCTGTGTTTGAAATACTTAAGGAGAGCAAGCTCTTTGGGAAGCTTGAGAAGTGCACCTTCATGACTGAGGAAGTCAAGTTTCTAGGATATGTGGTATCTGGTAGAGGCATTTCAGTTGATCAAGACAAGATCATGGCAGTCCAGTCTTGGCCTATCCCTAGGAGTATTACAGAAGTAAGGGGATTCCATGGCTTAGCATCCTTCTACAGAAGATTCATTAAGGACTTTAGCACCATTGCAGCACCTCTCACTGAGTGCATGAAGAAGGGAGAGTTCACTTGGACTGAGAATGCTTTGCAGGCTTTCAAACACATGAAGAAGCTCTTGTGCAGTGCACCTATCCTAAGATTGCCAAACTTTGATTGCCTTTTTGAGGTTGAATGTGATGCAAGTGGAGTGGGAATTGGAGCTGTCCTCATCCAAGAGAAGAAACCTGTAGCCTACTTTAGTGAAAAGCTAAGTGGTGCCAAGCTAAACTATTCTACATATGATAAAGAGTTCTATGCTCTTGTCAGAGCTCTGAGGCATTGGAGTCATTACCTGAAGCCCAAACCTTTTGTCTTACACTCTGATCATGAGGCATTGAAGTACATAGGAGGCCAGCATAAGCTCAGTCACAGACATGCTAAGTGGGTGGAGTTCCTTCAGTCATTCACCTTTTCTAGCAAGTACAAGGAGGGCAAACAAAATGTGGTGGCTGATGCATTGTCTAGGAGATACACTCTGCTATCAACTATGGAGCAAAGGGTTCTTGGTTTTGAGTTCATGAAGGATATGTATCAAGAAGATCCAGACTTTGCAGAGGATTGGTTGGCACAGAAAGAGGGAACAAGAACCATTGATTCACCCTACACTTTGCAAAATGGATTCTTATTTAAAGGAAACAAGCTGTGTGTTCCCAGAGGATCTTATAGGAATCTATTGATTAAGGAGGTACATGGAAGTGGCCTTGGAGGACACTTTGGGGTTCAGAAAACTGTGGACATACTACAAGATCAATTCCATTGGCCTAAGATGATGGGAGAAGTTCAAATAGTGCTCAGAAGGTGTGGAATTTGTCAAAAGGCCAAGAGTTCTTTCCAAGCAGGACCTTACACTCCCCTACCAGTCCCATGTAGACCTTGGGAGGATGTTAGTATGGACTTCATAATGGCATTGCCTAGGACAGCAAGAGGGAAGGATTCTATCATGGTGGTTGTGGATAGATTCAGTAAGATGGCACATTTCATTGCATGCAAGAAGACTGAGGATGCTGTGAGTGTAGCAGAGCTATACCTTGATGAGGTGGTGAGGTTACATGGAGTTCCAAGGACCATTGTGTCTGACAGAGACACAAAGTTTATGAGCCATTTCTGGAGGACATTGTGGAAACTGCTTAACACTAGGTTATTGTTTAGTACCTCCCATCACCCTCAAACTGATGGCCAAACTGAGGTGACTAACAAGACCTTGGGAAGAATCTTGAGGTGTATAGTCAGCAAATCTCTCAAGGATTGGGACTTGAAGTTGGCTCAAGCAGAGTTCTCTTTCAATAGAGCTCCATCAGCAGCCACAGGCCACTCCCCCTTTGAAGTGGTCTATGGTACTAACCCCTTAATGCCTTTGAGTTTGTCTAATGTGTGCAGGTCAGAAGTCCACTATGATGCCAAGAAGAGGGTGGAACAAATGTTAAAACTCCATGAATCAGTCAGGAAACAAATTGAGAAGGCTAATGATCTGTACAAGAAGAATGCCAAGGTTCCTAAGACCAAGAAAGACTTTGCACCAGGAGATCTAGTATGGATCAACCTAAGGAAAGAAAGGTTCCCTTCCAAGAGAAAGAACAAGCTAGAGCCAAGAGCAGATGGTCCTTTTCAAGTCATAGAGAAGATAGGTCCCAATGCCTACAAAATTGATCTACCAGGAGAGTATGCAGTCCATGGGACATTCAATGTTGGAGATCTTAGTCCTTTCTTTGAAGACTCTGAGGGAGAAGGAGACACAGGCTTGAGGTCAAGCCCTTTTCAACCTGGGGAGGCTGCAGCAGGAGCTCACCCAAGGGGCCTTGATGATCAAGCCACATACAAGACAAGCTTGACCCCTCAGATGGAAGCTCGAATTACAAGGTCTAAACAACAAGCTATGACAAGTCAAGAGCAACCCAAGCCAAGCCACCCCAATGAAGAAGACAGTTCAGGGTTCAACAACCCATGCCCATCCCCAACACAACCCACATTACCCACACAAAACAGAAACAGAGCCATTCAGGCCCAGACAGACCAGTTAACAAACCCAGCCTCTAGGAGGTACACCAGGGCATCCCAACCACCCCCACTATGGCCTACCATCAAGACAACCCTCTAAGCTACAAGTTTGCCCAGGACAAACCATTTTGAAGTCTAGTAAAAACCCATGAAACAGACACCCCAAAGCTAGAGTCCAGTAAACAGCATAGCAGAGGTAGTACATGCTCAGATGATGTTTTCTTTTGCTTAAGTCAACTTGTCTTCATCTAAGGCAGGTTTATCTATGTCCTCATAAGAGTGGAGAGTTCCAAGGAGCAACAAAACACCCAGAGCAAAGCACGAGACAACAAGATCAACAGATTTCCATTTCAGGAAAACTCCAAAAACTACTTTATTTGCTTTTGCTCAGTCTGTTTTCTTTTGTGTTTTGTGTCTGTTCTTTATAGTTGTTAAGCTCGTCCTCTTGTGAGGCCCTTAATTAATGTCAGTAGAAGTAGTTTAGATCCTAAGCTGGCCCTTGGATGATACATACATCCAATGGTTCACAAGATATCAGTCCCTCTATATAAGGAGGTCTTGTATGTTGTTGTAAGCAGACTTTTATGAATGAATGAATTAAACTTTGAGAAATCACTCAATGTTATCAAACTTGTGCTAAGAGCTGTAGTTTGAAGCAAGCCTGATACACCTCCAAGGTGTTTGATCAGTGCCTTGTATTGTGAGCTAAGTTATACCTGTGCTTTGCTGTGGTTTAACTTACTTGCTGTTGAGGTTAGTCTAGGGTGTTTGTGCTTTGCTGTAACACTTGAAACTGTCTCTAAAACCAGTCTTGAATCCTTTTTTCTCTTGTGCTTTGCTGTAGAGGATTGTATCCAAGTCATATCCCTTGAATCTTTCAGTTAAACAACTCACAATCTCTAAAACAACACCCCCTTGTTACTTGATATTGTTTTCAGTTTGAGTCAAGCTAATCAAATCACTTAAAACTTGTGAACCTTAGTAGTTCCCTTCTGACGGGAAATTTGAAAAGCGAGAAAGACGATGATTTTAACATCAAAACGGATAGAGGAAGGTAAGGGGAGAAGAATGAGACGAACTTACATGAATTCTATCGAGTAATGAATGAGCTAGGACGAATCAAAGATCGAAAAGCAAGAGGGAGAAAAGGGTTTGATCTTTCTTAGAGAGGAAGAAATGTGTGTGTGAGTTTGAGTAGGAAAAATAGGTTAAGGAGTATGAGTATAAGTAAAGGGTGAGTCGGAAAGGTCAACGAAAGTCAAAGACGACTCAAAAGTCAAGAAAAGTCAAAGACGACTCAAAAGTAAAAAAAAGTCAAACTCGCCTTAAGGCGGGATTCTCATGGAATTTCGCGGAAATTCCAAATATGAACTCGGAAATTCTAAATTCGACTCGAAACTTTAAATTCTAAATTAAAACTTAAATTTGCTGAAAAGTATCCGTAAAATATTTTCACTAGAAAAATAGGATACATTTCCGGGTGTTACAGAATGAGTTGGCTAGGGCTTCTTAACTCATTAGTAATTTAATCTTTTGGACTTAGAAGTTTAGTTTTGTTTTGAAGACCATGCGTATGATAGGTCTAATTGGTGTAAATGAGAAGCTTTAAATGATATATTGAGGTGCGAAATACTTTTGAGGTTAAGAGACTTCTTGTGGTTTCCTATTGTGTGTTTGTGGGTATAGGCTTAGTGGAAAAGCATTTGGCTATAGTTCTTGGATTTAAAGATATGATCTTATCTTATGGTATCGGAGACTCGTTTGAAGTAGTAAGGTTTCGGTAAGTTGAACCATATTACTTGAGGATTATGAGCGAGATTTGATGATGTGAGCTATGATGGAAATACCTTGGGACGTTAATGATGATGTTTGACTTGAGGTTGTACTTTGTTAATAATGAACTCGTGGGCTATATGATGTTGATAAGGACGTTTTGTTCGGTGTTCTACCTTGTGGCCGTAGGAGTTGAAAAGAGATTAATATGGAGAATTCCTTATTGGTTCTTCGGTTTTTGAAACCTTTGGGAATGTGTCAAATTATGGAGTTGAGAGAATGTTATTATGCTTGAGTTGCAATTCCGCAATTGGGAATCCGTGTTATATGAAAGGGCGGATGAATTGGGTTGTAATCGATTTGTTAAATCTAGGTGTACCTTACTTTGATGATTGTAGTACGATGGTCCCTTGTAAGAGACCTTTGTTTGGGATGAGTTGCTTTATTATCACCCTAAGTCTGAAAGGAGAAACTTTGTGGATTAAATCTTAAACCCTTCCTCGTGCCATCATCCCTTTTCATTTCCATTCTTGAATGTTTTTGTCAAGATTGATCTTTAAGAAATCGCATGCTCGTATCTTATTTCTTACTCGGATATATTCATACCTCTACTATCTGCTTTGTCTCTTTTTGACCTCGTTATTTTCAGTGCTCCTCTCTTGTAATCTCGTGCCTTATTTATTCTCGTGTTCTCCTTGAGATTCCGTATCGTTTTCTATATCGTTGCTCCTTCATCTTTTCTCTAGTGGATTGGATATTCCGTTTGAAAGGCTCAGAGAATAAGCGTGATGTAATTTGGGATTCTTTAGCTAGAATATGTGTCCTTGGAATGAGCAAATTTCATATTGTATTTCATCATGGGAAATAGGACTTAAGCTCTAGGATGAATCCAAATAGTGATAATATATCCTCTCGTAGTGGTTTTAGATTTGGAGTTTGGTATTGTAGTGGTATTTTGAGAATTGAGTGGATCATGATAATAGTTCGTTGTTTCAAGATATTGAAATAGTTACCTTGGAGGTTGTTTGGGAAATTGTTGTCTTAAATTGTTACGCTCTAAAAAGGAATCTTACTTGTGAAATTTAGATTTCTGACAAGATTCGAGGAATAATCTCATAAGCGAAGACCGATATGTTTTGAGTTTTAGATGAACTAGATGATTTGAATGTTTGTCTGATTGCCAATTGATTGGTCATTTGTGGTTTGGAATGAGTAATTCTCTTTTATTCTTAAGGAATCATAGTTTGAGATTGAGAAATGTTCGTTGCAAGCTTTGGATAATGAGTACTCAGTTGTTATGGAATATAGAGTTAGAATGGTGAACCCATTTATCTTGAGAATTAGTAACCACCGTAGTTTGCTAATGTGACTATTTATATTTGAGGCTTCGAGCATAGTAATGATCGAGTTAAGGATGTTATGGCGTATTAAAGAATTCTTATAAGCGATAATGGATTGTGGATTTTCCCTTGTCGTGAGACTTTGGATGAGAGTAGTTGGATCTTAGATAATTATGTTTGGTTGCGTGGATTGTGTTTTGATTTTCGAGGATGAGAAAGTTCATTGTAAATTTAGGATAATGAGTCTGAAGTAAATGGATTAAAGGATTTCATGGTAAGTCCTTTACTTTGTGGTTGTTAGCGATCATGTTTCCATAGATAAATATTTTGTTGGTAGTTTCTAGTAAGAGTTTTGATGAATCTAAGAAGATTAGAGTATATAATGAATCTTTCATGTGGATTGTTAGTTGTGGAGTCTACCGTGCCGATGGACCTTAGTAGATTCTAATTGGATTCGAATAATTGGGATTAGTTACTCGAAGTTTCGTGATTATGGAATATTTTTGTAGGATTTCTGATGATTGAAAATAATGAGTTGCAAATTAGGTAAATTGCATTCTCTTGAGGATTTGGTTTATTAGTAGATTTAGTAATGTCGAATTCTTGTAGATCATCCTGCTGACTTTATCTTGATCTTCCTATTCTTAAGAGTTCGATTTATTTCGTTTTTGCGTGTTTTGTTTACATTTTGTTACCGTGAATTGTGCGTGAAATGTGCGAGTCGCTCTATGTACGTGTAATGTCGTGTTATTTTGATTTTATCTTTGAGAAAACTTCCAAATTTTCATATTGTATTTCCAATCTAAGGTTTCACCGAAGTTTTAAAGATGAAATTGGTACCTCCTTTTTGGAGAAAATGGATTTCTTCTGCTTTTATATTTGGATTTTGCGTATGGTTGGATGTTTGCACTTGTTATTGGAGACGTCTGATAACTAGTCCTGCACTTACTAACGTTTGTTATGATTTTCGATTTCACTATTTCGACATTGATTTGATTTTTGATAGCTGGAGTTCTCGTTCGCGACGGGCACTCTTGTGATTCGTAAATAAAGTTTCGCACTTATAAAAATTTCCTTAAACCCTTTTCGAGATCAACCTCGTTTCATAAATGTTTCCCTTATAAAAGTTTTCGTACTAATTTTGAAAACCGATTCTTGTGAAAACCGATTCTTGTCCTTGATACTTTTGTTTCCTACTCTCAAGTTTCGAGGACGAAACTTTTTAAAAGGTGGGGTGATTGTAACTGTGACCCCCCTCAAATTTGCGGAAAGAAAAAAAATTATTTAAATCATAAAAGAAATCCGAGAATACAATACGAAGGTGTCATAAAATAAAAGGTCATTACAAAACGGAAATAATATTCTACAAACGAAATATACAAGACGGGAGACATATCTCCCGTATAAATACGGAAATAAAATAGTGTACAATAATATACAAACTATGAACCGAATATAGGTCCAAGGTAAAACTTCACTCGCTAGCTCGTCCATGTCCCCCAAATATGCAACACCACCTGTTCGACCGCATTAAATATAAACACGGAAGCCACAGTCAGTGGGGAGTAACTCCGAGTTCTCCCAGCCACGAAATGTCGAGTTTAATGAAACATGAATAACATAAAAGCAATGTATATGGGAAATACAAAACTTAAACATATAAGATATGCTTTTCATGTTATGAAACAAATAACTAACATATAACCTAACATATGAAAGCTATCATGTGAATCCGATAATAAAATATAACTCGAGGTAGGGAAGCTGGTATGCTGGCTCAGCGGTTACCATGTAACATGGCCCTGATACACTCAAACCCTAATCAACACGTAATCATGTGAATCAGTTAACAACCGTTAATCCCAACTCTATCAATCCTAGCCGGCTTGCATCTCACCTTCTAGAACTCATAGAATCATACAAACATGAAAGACCAATACTTCTAGAAACAGGCATAAGTTCTTAGAACAGTCAATAGTCGACTTCTGTAACTCGAGGCTATCCCACAAGGTAGGAAAACATCCTAGTCCTAGACTGATCAGACCTAGCGACAACAGCTATTCCATTCCCCGTCTCATGACATAACCGTACACAAGAAACTCTGCTAGGCGACCCCCTAAGCAGAGATGGCTAGTCTTAAGCTGCTCCAGTCCCAAAACGATCAGGCAGCCATGCCCCGACTTGGATATAAACCCACCAAGTCGAGACACAAAAGCTATCAAGCGGTGAACCTATACTCGTTAAAGATAGTACGGGCCGATCAATGTCGTGGTCCAAGCTACTCATTTAGAATTAGCATGGTCAAGACGCCATATACTCGTAATTCTCTATGGGTACCTAGTCAACACGACACCAACCATATAATAAACAGTCACGGGAAAAACATCCTATCATGTGACTAATTGCATATAAATAATAATCAAATATCATATCGCCTCATATCTACTAAGGCTAATTCATAATCAAATACGACCTTACTTGAAGACAAATCCCCGACCCGAGTCCCGCGACGGGTCATCAGTCAAATCGGGGCTGACTAGATCTTAGTTAGACCAAGCCCTGGAGTGTAAACTACTAAGGTTCACAAGTTTTAAGTGACTTGATCAGCTTGACTCAAACTGAATACAATATCAAGTAACAAGGGGTGTTGTTTTAGTGATTGTGAGTTATTTTAGCTGAAAGATACAAAGGATATGACTTGGCTACAGTCCTCTACAGCAAAGCACAAGAGAAAAAGGATTCAAGACTGGTTTTAG
>JAIUZE010032042.1:0-15817 GCA_022085475.1 Heliosperma pusillum | reverse complement strand
CTCTTTCGTGAATTGATCTACCGAAGTTGGGGTACTCGGCATATATATTTTATAAGCCCGAGTCTTGGATGCGAAATGTCATCGGGTGTCGAATCGGAACATGATTTATTCCGAGAGTCTGCCCAGATTTTGACTAGGACCGTATTATTATCGTCGTCCTACCAGGAGGAAATTAGTCTACCTACACGAAATGTCATCGTGTATGGGTTGAGGGAAATGTCATCCGTGAACGCCTTTTAATCATACTTGCCATGTACACGATGCTAGTGCGTTTCATTTACCGTGAGAATTGTCGTCTTGTGTCGTTCTTTGAATGCGTGATTTCATGATATTGTTCATGGTCATTGCATGATTGGACACCGTCATTGTCTTGGTTCGTGAATGGATGATAATATGTTGGATATTATGTGATCATCGCATGACTTGACTGGTTTGTCTGTCGAGTCTCAATCTTATACCACTAACGGTGAGATGCAAGCCCTAGTGAGCGTATTCGATTGCCTAAGAGTGTCTTTCCCGAGTCGTTGAATAACATGATGGTTACGGATTTGATTTCCACATGATCTTATCATTATATCTTGTATTGCCTATCTATTTTTATCGTAACTCACATGGATATGTATATATATGCATGCTTTACTTTTGTATTACCTTATGTGTACGTTTGATGTAATATGGCTGGGAGAGCCCGGAGTTACTCCCCACTGACTGTGGCATTCATGTTTTTCATGGATGAACAGGTTGCATGCTATGGATGACTTTTTGGATATGATATTTTGGGGTTCGGGTGTGAGCTAGCGGGTGTTGTCCCTGGAAGTTCACCTCTAGACGATAGTAGCTAGTTTTGGTTAAACACTTGTTCTTTGCTAACATTTTAAGAGACCCCGTCTCTTTATTGTATATTCCGTACTTAGTTTGTAACATTTTGACACACCTCGTGTTATATATATCTTGCATGTTTAAAGTTTAAAAAAAAAATACCGTATTTCCGCATATTATTTCACATGCTTGTATGTTTTATATTTCCGCATTCGCGAGGGTTGTCACAGTTGGTATCAGAGCTTTGATCGCTCCCGACGCACACACGTGAACCCTAACTAAACTACTTGACCTTGAAATAATAAATGCACGAGATTGGGTAGAAGTTTAAGGATTTTACTTGGTAGTCTATGGTTTATGCGAATGATAGGGAGTGACTTAATTTGTTTTGTTTCTTATGAAGATGGCGGACCTCGTGTAGACAGAGAAATGTTGTTAGTGCCAACCAAGTTTCTCCTCATAGAGAAGACAATTGCCAAGAAGGCTATGCTTGGGTGGCTAGCCCAATTGCTAGGAGCAATATTACGCCTTATGGTGGTGAGCCGGACCCTACCGAGCTCTCGGAATGGTTTCAAGAGTTGGAGAACCAATTCGACTATTACCAAGTCCTTGAAGAGGACAAGGTAAGGATTGCTGAGTTATTCCTGGTAGGGGAGGCAGACTACTGGTGGTCTATTTCCAATCCCACCGCTATTCTAGAAATCAATTTCGAGTGGGAATGTTTCAAGTCTCTTGTTGAGGACCGATTTTGCCCCTGGAAGCTCAATCAGCAAAGACTCAGAGAATTCATCGATTTCAAGCAAGGTGATTTGATGACCCAAGACTTCACCACCCAATTCAACCGGCTTGCTCGTTTTGCGCCAGGACTCATCAGGGATGATGAAGATAGAGCTTTTTACTATCGTAATAAGCTTAGTGCTTTGCTCCAAAGCAAAGTAAGGAGGAGCTCTACATCTTTCGGAGAATTGTATGGCGATGCCCTTATGGCCGAGGACTCCATGAAGGCCTTTAGTGATGGGGCGAAGATGAAGAGTCCATCTCCTTTTTCCTCTTTCAATCCAAGGTCAAATTTCCATGACAAAAGACCTTTCTCTCCCTCTTCCTCTAATGCCTATGCTAACAAGAGGCGTTTCAATGCTCCCCCTCAAGCTCAAGCTCGAAGTCGATTTTGTGACAGTTGTAGGAAACCCTTTCACCCGGGAGTAGGATGCTATGATAGGCCCCTCTTTTGTTTTTTCTGCAAGAAGCCTGGACATCTCATTCGTGAATGTCCCAACCGTCAGAATTCCGCACCCGGTGCCAAAGCTAAGGGATCCATCTTTGTACTCAGCCGAGCCGAATCTAATGCTCACCCGGAGATCGTGACTGGTAGGTTCTTTTCCTTAGATCAATTTCGTTTTCCTTCTCCGCTTTCATCTTTTCCATCAGATCGTAGTTCTTGCATGATGCCTCCTAGTGTTCATAGTATCATGTCAGTCTTCCATAATCTCTTGTGAGGTAGTTTTCTCATTAGTTAATGTAAGGAGTTAGTGGTTGTATTTTGATGATGCGCTAAGTATGGTACTTACTCACCCTATGGAGTTGGATTCATGTTTAAGTGACTATAAAGAATTGAGGATAAGTAGGTTGAACCTCTCTTGATGATGTTAGACTTTGAATCTTGATATTGTAATACCACCTTGAGGATCGAATAGATCGTAATGATAGTTGTTGTTGTTAAAGATTATAGTGGTTGCTTTAAAGATTATGTTGGACCCTAGCAATAATGTTTACTTTATGGAATTTGGACTTGGTGACCAATCTCGAAGAAAATTTTCATAAGCAAAGACCGATACATTTTGAGTTTTGATGGGCTAGATGATTTGGTTAATTGAAGTATCGCCTTGTGTTTGGCAATAGGTATGATTTGGAATTTGTACTCATTCTTTGTTTGAGGAATTGTGTTTTGACTTTTGTGGATGAAAAAGTCCTTGTAAATTTAGGATAATAAGTTTGAAGTAAATTGGATTAAAGGATTTCATGGTAAGTCCTTTACTTGGTGGTTGTTAGCGATCATGTTTGCATAGATAAATCTTTGGTTGATAGTTTCTTGTAAGAGTTTTAATGGAGCTAAGAAGATTAGAGTGCGTAGTGAAATTTTCATGTGGGTTGTTAGTTGTGGAGTCTACCATACCGATGGACCTTAGAAGATTCTAATTGAATTTGAGTAATTGGAAGTTGTTACTCGAAATTATGGTTATGAAATATTTTGGTAGAAATCTGATGATCGAAATGTGAGGAAATTGCACCTCTGAGGACTAGTTGCTTGTTGCGGTTAGTAAGGTAGAGTTGCGATCGGCCATTTGAATTTTTAATCACGGAAGATAGTAGGTGGTTCATTCCTCTCTTTTCCCTCAAATTGATCTTTACTCAATCCGCTCCTCGTTAATTCTTTCCCTTTTTAGTCCATTTTGCTCGTTTGGTCGTACCTCTTTGTATCACGAATTGTGATTTCGATGTTCGAGTCGCTCTACGTTCGTGTAATGTCTTGTTATTTGATTTTATCTTTGATAAAACTTTCAAATTTCCATATTATATTTCTAATTTAACGTTTCAAAGAAGTTTAAAGATGGTTTGTGTACCCTCTTTTTGGAGAAAATGGATTTCTTTTGCTTTTATATTTGGATTTTTGCGTTGGTTAAATGTTTGCACTTGTTATTGGAGACGTCTGATAACTAGTCCTGCACTGACTAACGTTGTTTTGAATTTTCGATTTCACTATTTCGATTTTAATTTGTTTGGATAATTAGAGTTCTCGTTCGCGACGAGCATTCTTGTGATCCGTAAGTAAGTTTCGCACTTATGAAGAATTTTCCTTAAACCATTTTCGAGATGAACCTCGTTTCATAAATATTTTTCCCTTATAAAAGTTTTCGTATTAATTTTGAAAACCGATTCTTGTCCTTGATACTTTTATTTACTATTCTCAAGTTTCGAGGACGAAACTTTTTAAAAGGTGGGGTGATTGTAACACCCGGAAATGTACCCTATTTTTCTAGTAGAAATATTTTACGAAATATTTTCAGTAATTTTAAGTTTTAATTTATAATTTTAAGTTCCGAGTTGAATTTAGAATTTCCGAGTTCGTATTTGGATTTTCTGCGAGATTTCATGAAAATCCCGTCTTAAGACGAGTTTGACTTTTCTTGACTTTTGAGTCGTCTTTGACTTTTCTTGACTTTTGAGTCGTCTTTGACTTTTCTTGAATTTTAAGTCGTCATTGACTTTTCTTGAATTTTGAGTCGAGTTTGACTTTCTTGACTTTGGAAACCGTCTTTGACTTTTTCCTTCATAACTCACACTACTCCCTCCCTTAACCTAATTTTTCATTCAACACCAAATCAAACACAAAACCTTTCCTTCTTCCTTAAGAAACTTTCCCTCTTTGAATATCGATCTTGGAATTGACGTATCTTCTTCGTTACTTGATAGAATTTACGTAAGTTTATCTTATTCTTCCTCCCGTACTTTCCTCTATCCGTATTGATAATAAAATTATCGTCTTTCTCGCTTTTTAAGCATTCCGTCTTTCTCAAGATGAACTTTATTCATCTTTTTACGATCTATTTGTAGGTGGCGACCTCCAAGATCCCGACAAAGACTATTTCCTTATAGAAGAGGAGCTTGACGATTAGTAGAGACGCATAAAAGGTAACGGTGAAGGGTTACTCGGTATCACTTACGTGTTTTACATGTTTATATGCTAGAAAATCGTATTAGATTACGATTAGGAAGTTTAGAAACCATGCTATGATTAGTAAATGATGTTATATGATGAATGATGATGAATTATATTGAGTGTTGATGATTATTTGAAGTATATATGAGAATTGAAATGATTTGGAAATGATTTGGTTGAGCTTTGGAAGCTCTCGGCTGAAGAAGTGCTCCCAGCCGGTCGACCGGCCGCCGGTCTGACCACCGGCTGGGAACACATCAGTAACATTCCTTGGAAAACTTGGAGTTTTGCATGAAGAGGGGTTCCAGGCCGGCCCACCGGCCACCGGTCCACCCACCGGCCTGGAACACATCAGTATTGATGTTATGATTTTGGGGTTGTGTTCTGTGCCGGCCCACCGGCCGCCGGTCACCTGACCGGCCTAGACTACATTTCTCTGTTTTTGGGTTTTGCTTGTGTTCTGAGCCGGCCCACCGGCCGCCTCCCTCCTGACCGGCCTAGAACACGGCTGTGTTCATTTCATATAACGTCTAAAACTCGTAATTTATAATAGTTCGCATGATCCGTTTATCGTATAATTTTACGTAACGACTTGTAATATTCATGTTTTGGATATATGATATTCTATTCGCTTGTATCACATGTTTCGTGACGGTTTTCGATATATTCCACTTTGAGTCGGTTTTCACAAATGTTACGGTTTGAGCACGATTTTGTCTTGTGCTTCGTTTTCTCATCCCCTTGGCTACCTTCCCGTTCGTAAGGCTGGAATGTCGGAACGGAGAGGTATCCTACTGCTTAAATGCATGTGTTAGTGGGCATATGACGACGTTGTTGGGAGTTGAACGCTATGCGTTGTTCGACCCGGCCGTCAAATGTTGTATACTTGCGAGGTGGTGTTATTTGCATGTAGCGTACCGCAGGTTATGAGGCTTGAGCTGTTTTTCCGCCTCTTTCGTGAATTGATCTACCGAAGTTGGGGTACTCGGCATATATATTTTATAAGCCCGAGTCTTGGATGCGAAATGTCATCGCGTGTCGAATCGGAACATGATTTATTCCGAGAGTCTGGCCAGGTTTAGAATAGGACCGTATTATTATCGTCGTCCTACCAGGAGGAAATTAGTCTACCTATACGAAATGTCATCGTATATGGGTTGAGGGAAATGTCATCCGTGAACGCCTTTTAATCATACTTGCCATGTACACGATGCTAGTGCGTTTCATTTACCGTGAGAATTGTCGTCTTTGTGTCGTTGTCTTTGAATGCGTGATTTCATGATTGTATTCATGGTCATTGCATGACTTGACACCGTCAAGGTCTTGGTTCATGAATGGATGATAATATGTTGTATTTATTGTGATCATCGCATGACTTGACGTGGTTTGTCTGTCGAGTCTCAATCTTATAAATCTTATACCGCTAACGGTGAGATGCAAGCCCTAGTGAGCGTATTCGATTGCCTAAGAGTGTCTTTCCCGAGTCTTGGAATAACATGATGTTTACGGAATTGATTTCTATATGATCTTATCATTATATCTCGTATTGCCTATCGATTTTTATCGTAACTCACATGGATATGTATATATATATGCATGCTTTACTTTCGTATTACCTTATGTGTACGTTTGATGTGATATGGCTGGGAGAACCCGGAGTTACTCCCCACTGACTGTGGCATTCATGTTTTTCATGGATGAACAGGTTGCTTGCTATGGATGACTTTTTGGATACGAGATTTTGGGGTTCGGGTGTGAGCTAGCGGGCGTTGTCCCTGGAAGTTCACCTCTAGACGATAGTAGCTAGTTTTGGGTAAACACTTGTTCTTTGCTAACATTTTAAGAGACCCCGTCTCTTTATTGTATATTCCGTACTTAGTTTGTAACATTTTGACACACCTCGTGTTATATATATCTTGCATGTTTAAAGTTTTTAAAAATACCGTATTTCCGCATATTATTTCACATGCTTGTATGTTTTATATTTCCGCATTCGCGAGGGTTGTCACAGTTGGTATCAGAGCTTTGATCGCTCCCGACGCACACACGTGAACCCTAACTTTAACTACTTGACCTTGAAATAATAAATGAGAGATTGGGTAGAAGTTAAGGATTTTACTTGGTAGTCTACTTGTTTATGCTAATTGATAGGAGTAACTTAATTTGTTTTGTTTCTTATGAAGATGGTCGGACCTCGTGTAGAAGAGAATGTTGTTAGTGCCAATCAAGTCCCTCCTCATAAGGAAGACAATTGCCAAGGAGGCTATGCTTGGGTGGCTAGCCAAATTGCTAGGAGCAATATTACGCCTTATGGTGGTGAGCCGGACCCTACCGAGCTCTCGGAATGGTTTCGAGAGATGGAGAACCAATTCGACTATTACCAAGTCCTTGAAGAGGACAAGGTAAGGATTGCTCAGTTCTTCCTTGTAAAGGAGGCAGACTACTGGTGGCCTATTTCCAATCCCACCGCTATTCTTGAAATCAAATTCGAGTGGGAATGTTTCAAGTCTCTTCTTGAGGATCGATTTTTACCCATGAAGCTCAAGCAGCAAAGACTCAGAGAATTCATCGATTTCAAGCAAGGTGATTTGTTGACCCAAGACTTCACCACCCAATTCAACCAGCTTGCTCGCTTTGCGCCAGGACTCATCAAGGATGATGAAGATCGAGCTTTTTACTATCGTAAGAAGCTTAGTGCTTTGCTCCAAAGCAAAGTAAGGAGGAGCTCTGCATCTTTCGGAGAATTGTATGGCGATGCCCTTAGGGCCGAGGACTCCATGAAGGCCTTTAGTGATGGGGCGAAGATGAAGAGTCCATCTCCTTTTTCCTCTTTTAATCCAAGGTCAAATTTCCATGACAAAAGACCTTTCTCTCCCTCTTCCTCTAATGCCTATGCTAACAAGAGGCGTTTCAATGCTCCCCCTCAAGCTCAAGCTCGAAGTCGATTTTGTGACAGTTGTAGGAAACCCTTTCACCCGGGAGTAGGATGCTATGATAGGCCCCTCTTTTGTTTTTTCTGCAAGAAGCCTGGACATCTCATTCGTGAATGTCCCAACCGTCAGAATTCCGCACCCGGTGCCAAAGCTAAGGGATCCATCTTTGTACTCAGCCGAGCCGAATCTAATGCTCACCCGGAGATCGTGACTGGTAGGTTCTTTTCCTTAGATCAATTTCGTTTTCCTTCTCCGCTTTCATCTTTTCCATCAGATCGTAGTTCTTGCATGATGCCTCCTAGTGTTCATAGTATCATGTCAGTCTTCCATAATCTCTTGTGAGGTAGTTTTCTCATTAGTTAATGTAAGGAGTTAGTGGTTGTATTTTGATGATGCGCTAAGTATGGTACTTACTCACCCTATGGAGTTGGATTCATGTTTAAGTGACTATAAAGAATTGAGGATAAGTAGGTTGAACCTCTCTTGATGATGTTAGACTTTGAATCTTGATATTGTAATACCACCTTGAGGATCGAATAGATCGTAATGATAGTTTGTTGTTGTTAAGGATTATAGTGGTTGCTTTAAAGATTACTTGAGAGTTTATTACCCTTATATGTTGGACCCTAGCAGTAATGTTTACTTTATGGAATTTGGACTTGGTGACCAATCTCGAAGAAAATTTTCATAAGCAAAGACCGATACATTTTGAATTTTGATGGGTTAGATGATTTGATTAATTGAAGTATCGCCTTGTGTTTGGCAATATGTATGATTTGGAATTTGTACTCATTCTTTGTTTGAGGAATCGTGTTTTGACTTTTGTGGATGAAAAAGTCCTTGTAAATTGAGGATAATGGGTTTGAAGTAAATTGGATTAAAGGATTTCATGGTAAGTCTTTTACTTGGTGGTTGTTAGCGATCATGTTTGCATAGATAAATCTTTGGTTGATAGTTTCTAGTAAGAGTTTTAATGGAGCTAAGAAGATTAGAGTGCGTAGTGAAATTTTTATGTGGGTTGTTAGTTGTGGAGTCTACCATACCGATGGACCTTAGAAGATTCTAATTGAATTTGAGTAATTGGAAGTTGTTACTCGAAATTATGGTTATGAAATATTTTGGTAGAAATCTGATGATCGAAAATGTTGAGGAAATTGCACTCTCTTGAGGACTAGTTTGCTTGTGCGGTTAGTAAGGTCGAGTTGCGATCGGCATTTGAATTTTTAATAGACGGAAGATAGTAAGGTGGTTCATTCTTCTCTTTTCCCTCATTTGATCCTTACTCAATCCGTTACTTTTCAATCCTTTCCCTTTCTAGTCCATTTTATTCGTATGGGCGTATCTCTTTGTATCACGAATTGTGATTTCGATGTTCGAGTCGCTCTACGTTCGTGTAATGTCTTGATATTTGATTTTATCTTTGATAAAACTTTCAAATTTCCATATTATATTTCTAATTTAACGTTTCAAAGAAGTTTAAAGATGGTTTGTGTACCCTCTTTTTGGAGAAAATGGATTTCTTTTGCTTTTATATTTGGATTTTTGCGTTGGTTAAATGTTTGCACTTGTTATTGGAGACGTCTGATAACTAGTCCTGCACTGACTAACGTTGTTTTGAATTTTCGATTTCACTATTTCGATTTTAATTTGTTTGGATAATTAGAGTTCTCGTTCGCGACGAGCATTCTTGTGATCCGTAAGTAAGTTTCGCACTTATGAAGAATTTTCCTTAAACCATTTTCGAGATGAACCTCGTTTCATAAATATTTTTCCCTTATAAAAGTTTTCGTATTAATTTTGAAAACCGATTCTTGTCCTTGATACTTTTATTTACTATTCTCAAGTTTCGAGGACGAAACTTTTTAAAAGGTGGGGTGATTGTAACACCCGGAAATGTACCCTATTTTTCTAGTAGAAATATTTTACGAAATATTTTCAGTAATTTTAAGTTTTAATTTATAATTTTAAGTTCCGAGTTGAATTTAGAATTTCCGAGTTCGTATTTGGATTTTCTGCGAGATTTCATGAAAATCCCGTCTTAAGACGAGTTTGACTTTTCTTGACTTTTGAGTCGTCTTTGACTTTTCTTGAATTTTAAGTCGTCTTTGACTTTTCTTGAATTTTAAGTCGTCATTGACTTTTCTTGAATTTTGAGTCGAGTTTGACTTTCTTGACTTTGGAAACCGTCTTTGACTTTTTCCTACACAACTCACACTACTCCCTTCCTTAACCTAATTTTTCATTCAACACCAAATCAAAAACAAAACTCTTCCTTCTTCCTTAAGAAACTTTCCCTCTTTGAATATCGATCTTTGAATCATCGTAACTTCTTCGTTACTTGATAGAATTCACGTAAGTTCGTCTCATTATTCTTCCCTTACCTTCCTCTATCCGTATTGATAATAAAATTATCGTCTTTCTCGCTTTTCAAGCATTCTGTCTTTCTCAAGATGAACTTTATTCATCTTTTTACGATCTATTTGTAGGTGGCGACCTCCAAGATCCCGACAAAGACTATTACCTTATTGAAGAGGAGCTTGACGAGTAGGGAAGACGCATAAAAGGTAACGGTGAAGGGTTACTCGGTATCACTTACCTGTTTTACATGTTATATGCTAGAAAATCGTATTTGAATACGATTAGGAAGATTAGAATACATGCTATGATTAGTAAATGATGTTATATGATGAATGTTGATGAATTATATTGATTGTTGATGATTATTTGAAGTATATATGAGAATTGAAATGATTTGGAAATGAATTGGTTAAGTGAGCAAAGCTCACGGGTGAAGAGGTGCTCCCAGCCGGTCGACCGGCCGCCTGTCGACCGGCCGCCGGTCTGACCACCGGCTGGGAACACATCAGTAACATTCCTTGGAAAACTTGGAGTTTTGCATGAAGAGGGGTTCCAGGCCGGCCCACCGGCCACCGGTCCACCCACCGGCCTGGAACACATCAGTATTGATGTTATGATTTTGGGGTTGTGTTCTGTGCCGGCCCACCGGCCGCCGGTCACCTGACCGGCCTAGACTACATTTCTCTGTTTTTGGTTTTTGCTTGTGTTCTGAGCCGCCCCACCGGCCGCCTCCCTCCTGACCGGCCTAGAACACGGCTGTGTTCATTTCATATAACGTCTAAAACTCGTAATTTATAATAGTTCGCATGATCCGTTTATCGTATAATTTTACGTAACGACTTGTAATATTCATGTTTTGGATATATGATATTCTATTCGCTTGTATCACATGTTTCGTGACGGTTTTCGATATATCCCACTTTGAGTCGGTTTTTACAAATGTTACGGTTTGAGCACTATTTTTGTCTTGTGCTTTGTACTCTCATTTCCTTGGCTACCTTCCCGTTCGTAAGGCTGGAATGTCGGAACGGAGAGGTATCCTACTGCTTAAATGCATGTGTTAGTGGGCATACGACGACGTTGTTGGGAGCTGAACGCTATGCGTTGATCGACCCGGCCGTCAAATGTTGTATACTTGCGAGGTGGTGTTATTTGCATGTAGCGTACCGCAGGTTATGAGGCTTGAGCTGTTTTTCCGCCTCTTTCGTGAATTGATCTACCGAAGTTGGGGTACTCGGCATATATATTTTATAAGCCCGAGTCTTGGATGCGAAATGTCATCGGGTGTCGAATCGGAACATGATTTATTCCGAGAGTCTGCCCAGATTTTGACTAGGACCGTATTATTATCGTCGTCCTACCAGGAGGAAATTAGTCTACCTACACGAAATGTCATCGTGTATGGGTTGAGGGAAATGTCATCCGTGAACGCCTTTTAATCATACTTGCCATGTACACGATGCTAGTGCGTTTCATTTACCGTGAGAATTGTCGTCTTGTGTCGTTCTTTGAATGCGTGATTTCATGATATTGTTCATGGTCATTGCATGATTGGACACCGTCATTGTCTTGGTTCGTGAATGGATGATAATATGTTGGATTTATTGTGATCATCGCATGACGTGACTGGTTTGTCTGTCGAGTCTCAATCTTATCAATCTTATACCGCTAACGGTGAGATGCAAGCCCTAGTGAGCGTATTCGATTGCCTAAGAGTGTCTTTCCCGAGTCGTTGAATAACATGATGGTTACGGATTTGATTTCCACATGATCTTATCATTATATCTTGTATTGCCTATCTATTTTTATCGTAACTCACATGGATATGTATATATATGCATGCTTTACTTTTGTATTTCCTTATATGTACGTTAAAGGTGATATGGCTGGGAGAACCCGGAGTTACTCCCCACTGACTGTGGCATTCATGTTTTTCATGGATGAACAGGTTTCCTGCTTGGATGATTTTTGGATGTGATTTTTGGGGTTCGGGTGTGAGCTAGCGGTCGTTGTCCCTGGAAGTTCACCTCTAGACGATAGTAGCTAGTTTTGGTTAAACACTTGTTCTTTGCTAACATTTTAAGAGACCCCGTCTCTTTATTGTATATTCCGTACTTAGTTTGTAACATTTTGACACACCTCGTGTTATATATATCTTGCATGTTTAAAGTTTAAAAAAAAAATACCGTATTTCCGCATATTATTTCACATGCTTGTATGTTTTATATTTCCGCATTCGCGAGGGTTGTCACACTCATTGACTAGTGTGGAATTCTTTTCCAAGGTAGATATACAGGAATTGAATAGACAAAGCGTGACATAGTGGATTAAGACCTAGTAAATCGCACTAAAAGCCTGCTAGACCATCTTATTTATGATTGTAATGAACACACCATTCTTACGAACGCTCAATGAATTGCTTGCATATCCTAAATCCAATTTCATTAATATGTCAATCTACATGTGTGAACCTACTTCCCTAGATGCTTCTCATTATTGTTAATTTATCATTTGCTTTATTGTTTTCATTCTAGTTTGTTTTTAATTTGTTCTTATTTATGCCACTTGTTAGTTTAGACAACACAAAATCCAAAACCCAGAAAATCATTAGATAAAACTCAATTGTGAGACGATTCACAATCCATAGGAAACACTATCTCCCTGAGGATCGACCCCTACTTCCCTAATTACATTAATTTGTTATTAGCCTAGTCTGGGTAATTTATCTTTGATTAGGGTACGCGACAACCCGGTCACATGTGATGTTATTACTCTGATGTTCAGTAACATCATAGTCAGTGGAACTTACACAAAATTCAAATCAAGAGCAAGACGATGAATGTGAAGAAAAAGATGGCTAGTTGATGGTCAAGCTGCCTAATGTTGTTGAATTTGATGAACAGATCAAAGCAAGATCAATTGATGTAAGCTCCCTTGCATGAAAATTAAGATAGATTTATGTGATATTGTTATTACAGTATGTGATATTGTTTATAGTAGATATGTATGAACAAGTTTGTGTGAGTTTGAAATGTTGAAGAATGTTGTAACATTTTAAAGCAGGAGTGTGATATTATTTAAAGTATGTTGTGATATTGTTAAAGCAGGAGTGTGATATTGTGTGGCTTTGACATGTTTATTTTGTCATTTGACAGCGTGCTCATGAACTTTATCTACGTATGAAGAGGGACAATGAACTATTCTATTCAAGATACGTAGATAACATGAAGAAGATAAGCAATTTGAAACAAAAACATACAATGCATGAAGAGGGTACGTCTGAAAAAAGTGGTGAGAATGAAGACGTCAATGCTGAAGAAGAGAATGATAATACCGAGGAACATACATCAGCTAAAAAAGATATTCTAATGTCTCAAACACAAACTTTCCTTAGAGACCCTGACTATCATGCCTTTATGGAAGGGTTGATAGAGAGGGTTGTTGAACTTAAGAATATCAAACAAGGCTTGCCATCGTTTGACATTTGGACTCACATGCTGAAAATCCAGTACAAAGAGTTGAATAAAAGATATGGGGGATGTACCGACAAGGATCTTATGAGTGATAAGGATGTAGATGACAAGGATACTGAATGGAATGAGGAAGTTAACGACGGTATAAATTTGAACAGTGGAGATGAGAAGCAAACTAATGAGAAAGAGGCTCGTGTGACCGAGATTATAACAAAAATTGGTGTTGGAGCAACGGGTTCAGTCGAGGGGGAAGTAAATAAGGGATTTAATGATGGCACAACACATCCGGAGGCAACTCGTGCGAACGAGGTTATACCTGAAAGAAAAGCTGAGAACAGGAATGAGTGTGAGAACAATAAAGAAACAAAAGGTGCTCAAAATGATGAGGAGGACGATCGTGCGAATGAGGTTATTCCTGAAACAAGATGTATCAGTGAGTATTTGTTCCACTAAAAAAGAATACCCGAATCTGCAGCTGTGGTGCCTAGCCATTTGGGTTGTACTTTGGACTGTGGATTGCCGGATAAGGATGTACCTGTTGTGTCTGAATGTTTGTTGGAAAATACGGATTTTTTGGAGCATGTGTTGAAACATCGAAAGGAGGTCATGGATTATTGCTTCCTTGATGATCATAATATACAAGGAGTGTAAGTATTTAAGAATATAATAGTATTCGATAGAAATTTGTTCATATTATTGTACAAAAACTAATCATAGCATTTTGATAAAATTGTACAGGAATACTGTCTTTCAGTTGGAGCTTATCATGTTATATCAAAATCCGATATTGAGTCGTTGTTGCCTGGAGAACTGATAGAAGATAATGTCATCGAAGCATGGGCATCATTGATAAATAACTACTTCAAATACATATTTAAATTAGCATGTTATGGCGCATGATGTACATGGAATACCTTTTTTAACGAAGATGAATGTCAAGAGTGAAGATGATGTTGATATGGGAAAATATACGACAGAAGTATATGGTGCATGATGTACATGGAATACCTTTTTTAACCAGCCGCTTAATTTGGGTGCAGATATGGTAAGAGAAATGGATAATTAACATGATAATTTTCCAAATAATGGATGATATTGTATTGCCAAATAATGATACTTTATTCCCTATGTTTTTTCTTAGGTATTCATTCCTTTCCTTCTGCACGACCATTTTTTATGTGTGTGCATTGACTTCACCAGGAAGTTGGCGTTTTATATGGACAACAAAACTCGTGAAGATTTTGAGCGATCATCATACACAAGCTTGGCTGTTTGTGCTGTAAGTTTTTTATTAATAAAGAAAATTAGTATCTACAAAAATGTGATATTGTTAGACGAGCTATGTGATATTGTTAGACCAACTATGTGATATTGTTAGACCATATATATGATACTGTTAGACATGAAGTATGGAATTAATAATAAATGAATAATGGGAGGAAAATAACTAACCTCAGAGGCATTATCAGCGGATTGATGTGAAGAAGCATGATCAGAGAATGAATGAGGACAGTTACGCTTATCATGATGTGCCATTTGTTTGTAAAATACTTAAATTATGATTTCTTTTACATAATAATTGAATTTCCTACATATCTTATTTTAAAAAATGTAAATCGACACATATGCTGACTTCCTCATTAGCAAAGGTCATAAACATGGTGTACAAGCAAAAAACTTCGATATGCAAAATGTGTAACACTCGGAAATGTACCCTATTTTTCTAGTAGAAATATTTTACGAAATCTTTTCAGCAAATTTAAGTTTTAATTTATAATTTTAAGTTTCGAGTCGAATTTAGAATTTCCGAGTTCGTATTTGGAATTTCTGCGAGATTCCATGAAAATCCCGTCTTAAGGCGAGTTTGATTTTCTTGACTTTTGAGTCGAGTTTGACTTTCCTTGACTATTGGAACCGTCTTTGACTTTTTCCTACACAACTCACACTACTCCCTAACCTAATATTTCATTCAACACAAAATCAAACACATTTCTTCCTCTCTAAGAAATCTCAACTTTCCCTCTTTGATATCGATCTTAGAATTGTCGTAACTTCTTCGTTACTTGATAGAATTTACGTAAGTTCGTCTTATTCTTCTTCCCTAACCTTCCTCTATCCGTATTGATATTAAAAGTATCGTCTTTCTCGCTTTTCAAACTTTCCGTGTGACAACCCTCGCGAATGCGGAATAATAAATCAAACAAGCATGTGAATTATAATGCGGAAATAGGTAGTTTTTAAAACCTTATATACATGCAAGTTAAATAACACGAGGAGTGTCAAAATATTACAAACTAAGTACTGAATATACAACAAAGAGACGGGGTCTCTTAAAATGTTAGCAAAGAACAAGTGTTTAACCAAAACTAGCTACTATCGTCTAGAGGTGAACTTCCAGGGACAACGCCCGCTAGCTCACACCCGAACCCCAAAATATCATATCCAAAAAGTCATCCAAAGCAGGCAACCTGTTCATCCATGAAAAACATGAATGCCACAGTCAGTGGGGAGTACTC
>JAIUZE010032035.1:0-17636 GCA_022085475.1 Heliosperma pusillum | reverse complement strand
AACATTTTTGTGGATGCCATACCCATTGGTCTGTGGTATATTATACTTGGTCGGAAGAACTTTGATTTTGTGGAATATTAGTGATTGTTAGAACAAATTTGTGATTTGAGGAAAATGGTGTAGATCTAAATTCACCCTATAATGATGATTGGTTGTATCTCTAAGGAAAAGTAGTAAGATAAGTTTGATGATTTTAATGCTTGATGCTTGTCATGACTAATGTGTGGATAGTTCATGGTATTTGATGGTGTAAGGTTGAATGAGTTGGCTATGACTTCTTAACTCATTAGTAATTTAGTCTTTTGGACTTAGAAGTTTAGTATTGTTTTGAAGACCATGCTTATGATAGGTCTAATTGGTGTAAATAAGAAGTTTTGAATGACATCTTGAGTTGCGAAATACTTTTGAGGTTAAGTGACGTCTTGTGGTTTCCTATTGTGTGTTTGTGAGTATAGGCTTGGTGGAAAAGCATTTGGCTATAGTTCTTGGATTTAAAGGTATGATCTTATCTTATGGTATCGGAGACTCATTTGAAGTAGTAAGATTTCGTTGTAAGTTGAACCATATTACTTGAGGATTATAGATATGAGCGAGATTCGATGATGTGAGCTATGATGGAAATACCTTAGGACGTTAATGATGATGTTTTGACTTGAGGTTGTACTTTGTTAATAATGAACTCGTGGGCTATATGATGTTGATAATGACGTTTTGTTCGGTGTTCTACCTTGTGGGCCGTAGGAGTTGAAAAGAGATTAGTATGGAGAATTCCTTATTAGTTCTTCGGTTATGAAACCTTTGGGAGTGTGTCAAATTTTGGAGTTGAGAGAATGTTACTATGCTTGAGTTGCAATTCCGCAATTGGGAATCCGTATTATATGAAGGGATGAATGAATTGTGTTGTAATCAATTTGTTAAAAACTAGGTGTACCTTACTCCGATGATTTGTGGTACGAGGGTCCCTTGTAAGAGACCTTTGTTATTGAGATGATTTGCTTTGCTATCACCATAAGTCTGAAAGGAGAAATTTTGTGGATTAAACCTTAAACCATTGCCCGTGCCATTGTCCCTTTTCATTTCCATTCTTGAATGTTTTCGTCAAGATTGATCTTTAAGAAATCGCATGCTCGTATCTTCTTTCTTACTCAGATATCTTCATAACTCTACTATCTCCTTTGTCTCTTCCTCAACCTCGTTTTCCTTTTTCGCCTTCGCCTTTTTCATCTTATCGTAGTCTTTAATGACGCTTCCTAATGTTCCTTGTATCATGTTCATTTATTCCTACTCTCTTGAGAGGTAGTTTTTCTTATTAGCTAACGTAAGCTTAGTAGGTGTGTTTTGAAGAAGTTTCGAATATGGTACCTAACCGTCCTATTAACTAGTTTTATGTTTAGATGATTATAAGGAATTGAGGATAGCTTAGGATGAAACTCTCCTAGTGGTTTTAGACTATGAAAGCTTAATGTTGCAACATCATTTTGAGGATGAAATAAGCATAATGATAGTTGGTAGTTGTGGTTAAGAATTTTAGTGATTCTTTAAGTGTTACTTGGGAATTGTGGTCTTTAAATGTTGGACCCTAACGGGAATAATTACCTTGTGGAATTTGGATTGGATGACCAAACTTGAGGAATATTGTCATAAGCGAAAACCGATGTATTGAGAGTTTGAAAGAGCTAAATAAATTGATTTACGGTCGCATTGCCCTATGATTGGCAAAAGTTAAGTGAAATGAGATTGTGTGACTAATCTATTTTGAGGTTTGTGTTTTAACTTTTGAAGATGAGAAAGTTCATTGTTAATAACTTAGGATAATGAATTTTGGAATAAAGTGGATCAAAGGATTTCATAGTAAGCCTCTTTTACCTTGTGGTTGTTAGCGATCATGTTTCCCTAGAGATAAATATTTTGTTGGTAGTTTCTAGTAAGAGTTTGATGAAACTAAGAAGATTAGAGTGCGTAATGAATCTTTCTTGTGGATTGTTAGTTGTGGAGTCTACCGTGCCGATGGACCTTAGTAGATTCTAATTGGATTCGAATAATTGGGATTTGTTACTCGAAATCTCGTGATTTTGGAATATTTTTGTAGGATTTATGATGATTGAAAATGATGAGTTGAAAATTGGGTAAATTGCATTCTCTTGAGGATTAGAATATTAGTAGAGTTAGTACTATCGAAGTCTTGTAGATCTTCCTGCCGATTTTATTGTCATCTTCCTATCCCTAGGAATTCGATTTGTTTCGTTTTGCGTGTTTTGTATATATTTTTTTATCGTGATTTGTGAACCTTATGTTCGAGTCGCTCTATGTTTGTGTAATGTCTTGTTATTTGATTTTATCTTTGAGAAAACCTTCAAATTTCCATATTATATTTCTAATTTAACGTTTTAAAGAAGTCTAAAGATGGTTTGTGTACCCTCTTTTTGGAGAAAATGGATTTCTTTTGCTTTTATATTTGGATTTTGCGTTTGGTTGGATGTTTGTACTTGTTATTAGAGACGTCTGATAACTAGTCCTGCACTTACTAACGTTGTATTGAATTTCAATTTCCCTATTTCGACATTGCTTTGATTTGGATAATTTGAGTTCTCGTTCGCGACGAGCATTCTTGTGATCCGTAAGTAAGTTTCGCACTTATGAAAATTCTCCTTAAAACGTTTTCTAGATGAACCTCGTTTCATAAATATTTTCCCTTATAAAAGGTTTTCGTATTAATTTTGAAAACTGATTCTTATCCTTGATACTTTAGTTTTCTATTCGCAAGTTTCGAGGACGAAACTTTTTAAAAGGAGGGGTGATTGTAACACCCAGAAATGTACCCTATTTTTCTAGTGAAAATATTTTACGGATACCTTTCAGCAAATTTAAGTTTTAATTTAGAATTTTATGTTCCGAGTCGAATTTAGAATTTCCGAGTTCGTATTTGGAATTTCCGCGAGATGCCATGTGAATCCCGTCTTAAGGCGTCTTTGACTTTTCTTGACTTTTAAGTCGTCTTTGACTTTTCTTGACTTTTAAGTCGTCTTTGACTTTTCTTGACTTTTAAGTCGTTTGTGACTTTTCTTGACTTTTAAGTCATCTTTGACTTTTCTTGACTTTTGATCCGTCTTTGACTTTTGTTGACTTTTTCCTTATAAATATCATACTACCATTTAACCTAATTCATTACTCAAACACAAACCAAATTATTTCCTCCTTAAGAAATCTCAAAACCTTGCCTCCCTCTTTGATTTCGATCTTTGATTCATCATAGCTCTTCCGTTACTTGATAGAATTCACGTAATTTCGTCTTATTCTTCTCCTCTTACCTTCCTCTATCCATATTAGTAATAAAATTACCGTCTTTCTCGCTTTTTAAATTATCTGTCTTTCTCAAGGTGAATGATATTCATCTTTTATTATCTAATTGTATGTAGGTGGAGACTAGGAAGGTTTAGAAACCGTTTAAAGACGCGAAAAGGTAACGGTGAAGGGTTACTCGATATCATTTACGTGTTTTATGTGTTTTCTAGGCTAGTAATCGTATTTAGATTATGGTTAGTATGCTTAGGACTTGTGTTGTTGTTGATGGATGTTGTTAGTTGTTAATTGATATGAGAATTGATGATTTGTGGTGATAAATGAGGATTTTGTTGTTGATAACATGTTGATTTTTGATCGTCCTTGAATCCCGTGAAGGACGCAGGCTGCGTTGGGGGACGCAGGCTGCGTCGTAGGACGCAGGCTGCGTCGTGGTGACGCAGGCTGCGTCATACGCTGCCAACAGAAATTTTCCTACACTGACCCCTTTTCGTAAAATGATCATATCTCCTTCGTTACTTGCTTGTTTTGGGCGTGTGACATCTCGTTGGAACCGTAAGAGGTTAAGCTATCACCTCGACTTGGAATTTCTGCATTCCCATATCTAGAACTCTAGTTATGACCGTTTAAAGTGGACCCTTGTTTTCGTTGGTTTCCAAACAACGTTGTTTTGGAGAGGTGATCTATGTTTTTATTCATTATGCTTCATAAACTTATTCTAATGCTTATGTATCATGTATTGACTCATGTTTATCATATTTAAACTTATATGATTCCCTATTCTCATGTTTTGTGACGGTTTTTGGTATGTTCCCACTTTGAGTCGGTTTTTACAAATGATACGGTTTGAGCACTATTTTGTCTTGTGCTTTGTACTCTCATTCCCTTGGCTACCTTCCACGTTCCTAAGGCTGGAATGTCGGAATGAGGAGGTATCCTACTGCTGAATTGCATGTGTAGTGGGCATACGACGACGTTGTTGGGAGTTGAACGCTATGCGTTGATCGACCCGGCCGTCAAATGTTGTGTACTTGCGAGGTGGTGTTATTTGCATGTAGCGTACCGCTTGTTATGAGGCTTGAGCTCTTTTCCGCATCTTTCGTGAATTGATCTACCGAATTTGGGGTACTCGGCGTCTAGTGTAAGACCGAGTCTTGGATGCGAAACGTTTATCGCATGTCGAACCGGAAAATGTGATTTCGGGATTCTGGCCAGATTTAGACTAGAACCGGGTATTTATATCGTCGTTCTACCAGGAGGAAAATTAGTCTACATATACGAAATGAATTGAATCGTGTATGAGTTCAGGGAAATGTTTATCCCGTGGATGCCTGTTAATCATACTTGCCATGTACACGATGCTAGTGCGTTTCATTTACCGTGAGAGTTGTCGTCTTTGAGTTGTCGTTCTTGAATGCGTGATTTCATGATATTGTTCATGGTCATTGCATGATTGGACACCGTCTATGTATTGGGTTGTTTGAATGGATGATAACATGATGGTTTTATTCATGGTAAGCGCATGACTTGGCATGGTTTGTTTGTCGAGTCTCAATCTTATCAAACTTATACCGCTAACGGTGAGATGCAAGCCCTAGTGAGCGTATTCGGTTGCCTAAGAGTGTCTTTCTTGAGTCTTTGAATAACATGATGGGTTCGGATTTGATTTCCACATGATCTTATCATTATATATTGGATTGCCTATCTATTTTTATTGTAACTCGCATGTATATCTATATATGCATGATTTTACTTTTTATTTCCTTATATGTACGTTTAATGTGATATGGCTGGGAGAACCCGGAGTTACTCCCCACTGATTGTGGCGTTCATGTTTTTCATGAATGAACAGGTTGCTTGCATGGATTGCTTTTTGCTTGACATTTTGGGTTCGGGTGTGAGCTAGCGGGCGTTGTCCCTGGATTAAAACACCTCTAGACGATTTGAGCTTGTTTGCTAAACACTTGTTCTTTGTTAACATTTTGAGAGACTCCGTCTCTTTGTTATATTCCGTACTTAGTTTGTAATATTTTGACATTCCTCGTATTTTATATCTTGCATGTATAAAGGTTTTTAAAACTTCATATTTCCGCTATATAATTCACATGCTTGTATGTTTTATATTTCCGCATTCGCGAGGGTTGTCACATCCATAGCTTTTCTGAACTTGGATTGTTGCCCCAAGACTTGATTTGAGTGGACCTGGGTTCCAGTTTTTCTTTCTTTTTTTGAAGAGAACTTTAGCCTTGGCCTACGCTTGATTGTTGGCCTTTTCGTCTTTGACTTTTTTGCTGGGAGAAATTGGGTAAGTGTTTGCCTCTTAAATTTGGTCAGACTAACACATTTATGTAGAATAGGCCGGTCTTTATAAGTGTGTTGTTTTTCATGGAAAATGGACTTCCTTTCGTCACTAGTCATTAGGAGGAGATTGTCTAGATTCGTCCTAGAATCTCTTTTGGTAATAGCTCGTCTTAGACTAGGCTATAATTTAATGTTTAATTGCCAGACATGAAATAGGTAAAGAAAGGGACAAAGAGTTTCGGGGCCTCCGCCACTGAAAATGGGACATTATTCGAGTGTAATCACATTGACTTGGTATGTTTGTTTTGAAAAGGTCTCAAATCAATTCTTTTTATCATCAAACAAAAAAGAAAAAGAGAAAAAAGGAAGAAATTAAGAGAATTGAAAATTGTATTGTTATTGGATTTAAGAAACATAGATTAACATCGAATTAACGCGAAAATCATGGGGCAACCCCCTGTTTGTCACTAGAAATAGAAAGAAATAACTATTAGAGTAAATATAAGGAGAGAATTCCTAAGACTCGACTGAAACTTAGACTTAAACTAAAGAATTAGATTCATAATTATCGGCCCATACTTGATCATCTTTTCTCTCAGCAACTAGCTCGGACATTCGATTTTGAGGATTCATCCATTTCACTATTTCGTCCTTGTTGTCTGGAATGATAGGTGGAGAACAATCAAGAAGGTTTTCTTGACTAGCTATGGTAGCATATCCATTATGATTTTCCAGGATGTTTTCTTGGGTAGTGGTTGGGAAGGATAATTACCCACTGTCAATCATATTATGGATGTCATGCTTTAAAGAAAAACATGTTTTTGTATCATGTCCCTTACCACTATGGAATTAGCAATACAATTCTCCCCTTCACCTTCGTAATATCTTTTCGGAATCAGGACTTGGACCAAGTGTCGTAATTTGTCCTGGGATACTAGCATTTTTAGAGCTACTGCATAAGTCATCCCAAGGTCAAAAAATGTCCTAGGAGCTCGTCTGGGCCTTTTTAGTGGAGTGTCGCTAGCTTGGGTGAAGATGGACATATGAATGTTGCCACTTTCGATATTGTCTAGTATGACATGCTTAAGTTTGAAGTGTCCCAAAACCCTGTCTTCTTTTCTGGGTCAGGTGTAGGCCCTATGGGTTGTAAAAGACCCAGAGTGGATAATTTCCTAAAAGTTGAGGCATAAGGTATGCCTAAGTTGGTGAAGGTCCTGGGAATGCTTTTGGTTTTTGGTGAAGGTCTGTGAGGCTGCCTTTGGCGATATTGAGTTTTGGGTAAAATGGATGCGAGGTTAACGTAGGATTAGTGATAGATTGTTCAGTTGTTGTCTTTTTCTCGATTAGAGGGTTAGGCTTAAGGGTTGTTTGGGTAGCCTCTTTTTCTAGTGATTGATTATAAAACCTTTACCCATTTCAGAACCTTGGTCTTCAAAACTTGTAAGCTTGCTTACCATGTTGGCAAGTCGAGTGTTTATGTTTTTAATTGCTCTTTCTAGTTTGGAAAATAGGTTGTTGCTGGAAACTGAAAACATGAGTATGCCACTTTGAATTTCATCATCCTCTTGGACATTGATTTCTTCGTCATCGAGTAGAATGTTGTGCTTCAAGAGAAAACATTCTTCTGTATCATGGCTGAAAGTCCATAGACCTTAATTAGACTCCTCTAATTAGTTACTAAATTACTTGTTAATTTAGTATTTAATGATCTATGTAACATGCATGCAAATATAAAGACATTTATATAAAAGAAGAAATTTCCTCACATTGATATGGAAATTAAATGGGCACAACAAGAACTCCTTCTTGTTTTTCTTGAGCTATAATTATGGATGAACACAAGTAATCTCCAAACTAGAAGATCTCCTCTAAGTTGCACCAAGATGAACCCAAATAATCTACTCTTATTATTAACTAGATAATAAGATAGATATTATACTACTAATATTAGAATATATTACTACACTAGTAATACTTAGTAAATATTAGTATATAAGAGTTTTTAGAGAGAAGGTGTGTTTTGAGAGATGAATGATAAAATAAGCAAGAATGAAGAAGTAATGAAATGAACAACAATTGTTCTCTTTATAGCCAAGAGGGCCGGCCAAGTGATCACCAAAAGAGTGATCTTTTTTTCTTATTTTATTGCCATGCAAATTGGTGGTGTCTTGTAGTGAGTAAAATGATTTTAGGTTTACTATTCATGTCATAATCACATGTTGCTTGTGAGTATGAATAAGAGCAACCATCATCAGCTTACCAACTCTATACCAACCGGCCATGTGAGGCCTAATTTGATCCATTTTGATTTTTGATATTTGTCCCACAAATACTTATTAATCATATGCTTAATTATCTTGTATAATTAAGTGTTAATTTGATCATATAACAATTATATGACACAAATAAATGAATAATATGTACTTAACATTTTAAGTAATATTTTACCATTCTATCAATATATAATGGGTCCCACAATGCTTAGTTAATTTATTTTACAACTCTTTGTAAATATAATTAACTAATTACCTTTATCTCAAAACCTCAACTAATTTAGTAATTTAACGATTAATTACTACGTTAAATCTTATTTAATCGTATTAAAATAAGATATAAATTTATTAGTCAATTATCGCATAATTGAAAAATAAACTTAATCGAATTTAAGTTCTTAACTCAATTTCTAACAATTAACTCTCGTACATATCGAATATATGTAATGGACTAATTTACTGTATCATATACAAATAATTAGTTACTATTCTGATTTCATCCTTTAGGTGTGACCGAAAGGGATCAGTTGATCACCGCCGTCATATGACAATAACGTCAAACTCTAGTCAGCCAACCGTTATTGATTTACGTTAATCAACTGACTAATCATATATATAGTCAATAAATATCCCAATTATATTCCTTAATAAGATTTATTATGTGGCGCACTATTTGTGGAGGACACCTACTCCAACAATCTCCCACTTACCCACTTGTCTGACACAAGTGTGCGTCACCAATTCTCTTGTCTCTTTATCACATCTCCCACTCAACGCAAGGTGTCTTTCAGGTCGCACTTGCGATTGACATTATCTAGAGTAGTTTTCTCTATAGGGAGAGTAACTGTCTGACCGGAAAATCTACCATAGATCTCTTTCCGAGCGTGGCCACGCATTTACAGTAACTTCTCCTCGAGTGGCCGAAAGATATTTGTACCCAACGTGGGTGGACAATTTCTGCTGATTCATCTACTCTGTATGATGCAGATCACCATGATCCAGAAGATGTCCATCGGCCTCCTTTTACGGCACGACCTAGAACATCAACCAAAACCAATCGGAAACTGCACCGACTCAGATAGACGGTCGCCAGTCAAAAGAATCGACTTATAGGAATAAGATAGAAGACCCTGCCACGACCAGGCATCAAATAATTGGTTTAAGGGTCTCTACAATGTCACTGTCCGACAGAGTGTGATACAGTCTGTCTATGTAAATGACCAGTCATCTTCATGACCCCATGGTACTGAACCAACCATCGATCGACTTACAATCTAGTCATTTCGAGACGTCACCTCATTGAGTGACTAGGGACAAAAATACTAAGTTCGTCCTATTCACTTGAATAGGGTCCAACAATCTATTCGGATAAACAAAGTATTAAATTTAGTCAAACTAAATAAAAGAGTTTAAAATAAAACTCGAACAATGAATGCCATTATCATATATGAAATAATTAATACAACATTCAATTATTACATATTTTATAATCTAAAGGAATTCTGGTACACGTCTCAATCCCATTGTGACGACATGACCATCATGCTTTGCCTTTGACAAAGGCTTGGTTAAAGGATCAACAATGTTGTCATCTGTCCCAACCTTACAAATGTCAATTTCCTTTCTGTCCACGTAATCTCTAATTAAATGATATTTCCTAAGTACATGTCTAGACTTGTTACTAGACTTGGGCTCTTTTGCTTGAAAAATAGCCCCACTGTTATCACAATAAATCGTGATAGGATCTTTGGCAGTAGGGACTACTGTTAGTTCTTCCAAAAATTGCCTAATTCCGACACAGCTTCCTTTGCACGCAGACGCTGCAAGGTACTCCTGGCTCTGTTGTATAATCCGCTATAACGCTTGTGCTGTGAAACTCTTCCTTCTTGAAACCTTCCGGCAAACAGTCTCTCCATTCATCATATAAAGCTTGCCGGATTGGATTTCATATCATCCATCGTTTGGAAATCCCCCCCCCTGGCAGCTGTGTAACCCTTTACACGTACTCATTCTCGCCTCCAAACACTAAACTAATCCTTTTGGGTCCTTCTCAAGTCACTTAAGGATGTTCTTTACGGCTATCCAGTGCTCTCACCTTGATTGCTTGGAACGACTTGTCATGCTCAAAAAGCATATGCAACGTCAGGACGAGTGGCACATCATAGCAGATGATTGATCCACCGCTGATGCGTAAGGGATCAATTTCATGCGTTCAATCTCCTTGGGTTTCGTAGGGCAATTCTGACTTGGCAAGTGTCCCACTTCCCATATAAAAAAGCCTCTCTTAGAGGTCTTTCATGTTGAACCGTCAAGAATCTTATCAATTATAGTTTTCTTGACTTATGCTAGATCCTTTTAAATCTATCCCTATAAATCCGGATACCTTAAATAAGCGTTGGGCCTCTCCTACATCTTCTTTTCATTTTGGAAATGTATCCTAGCACTTCCTTTACAGAAGTGATCATTGGAATTCCTTCCCATAATTTATGTCATCTACATACAAACTAGAAAAGTTACTTTACTCCCACTAAACTTCATGTATAAACACGGTTCCTCGACGCTCGATTAAACCTTTTGTTTATTCCTGATCGAAACGATGATTCCCAATCCTTATGCTTGTTAAGACCATATGGATCTCTAGCTTGCATACCTTCTTAGGGTTTTGATGGTCGACAAAACTTTCCAGGTTGTGTCATGTACACTTCCTCTTCTAGAATCCCATTCGAGAAGGCGGTTTTGACATCCATTTGCCAAATCTCATAATTATGAAATGCGGCAACCGCTAAGATAATCCTTATGGATCGAAGTATGGCGACTGGGGCGAAGGTTTCGTCATAGTGAAGACCATGAACTTGGGTGAAACCTTTTGCCACATCTACTTGTTTAAATCATTGGTTTATCTAGGTGCCACTTTGAACTTTAGATCCCGTACACTGAGAGGTCTACCTCCTTAGGTAAATAACCAAGCCCATACTTGAGTGTTCCCGTACCTAGAATCCATTTCGGATTGCATGCTCCTAGCCATAGCTCTGAGTCGGGACTAGAAATGGCTGCTTTGTAGGTAGTAGGTTCGTTACTTTCAAAAAGTAACACATTATAGTCATCACCTTCCTCTATAATACCAATGTATCTATCAGGTTGATGACTAATTCTGCTTGACCTCCTAGGTTCCGAAGGAATAATGACCGTGCCAAACGAAGAGGGAACGTTTTCCTCATCGTCCTTTTCGGTTTGTGGCTCGTGGACTTTATCAAGTTCAAATTTTCTCCCACTCTGTCTTTTAAATAACTCATTTTCTAAAAAGACTGCATCACGAGACACAAACACTTTGTCCTCGTGTTTATTGTAGAAGTAATAAGCACGTGATTCCTTTGGATATCCTACGAAAAGACATTTGTCAGATTTGGGTGCGAGTTTATCGTCACACTTATTCTTAACAAAAGCCTCGCATCCCCAAATTCTCATAAACGACAAATAAGGGACTTTTCCTGTCCATATCTCATATGGAGTCTTGTTTGCTGCTTTAGTCGGGCTTCGATTTAGTGAAAATATTGCAGATAAGATAGCAAAAGCCCAAAATATCAGGAATGCTCTGTCAACTCATCATAATCTACCCATATCTAATAAAGTTCGATTTCTCCTTTCGGATACACCGTTTAATTGAGGTGTTCCATGAGGAGTCCATTGTGATACTATACCACAATCTTTCAGGTGTGAATCAAATTCATGGTTCAAGTATTCACCACCACGATCGGATCGTAGGGTTTTAATCTTTTTATTCAATTGGTTTTCTACTTCATTTTGAAATTCTTTAAATTTTTCAAAAGCATCACTTTTATGCCTCATCTAGTAGACATATCCATATCTACTCAAGTCGTCGGTAAAAGTAATGAAGTAGTGATAACCACCACATACATCCGTATGTATAAGTCCTAATACTTCACTTGCTCGTGTCCCTTTTCCCATAAAAGGAACACGAGTCATCGTGCCTAGAAGACAAGATTGGCATACGCCATAAGATTCGTAATCGAATGGTTTGAGTACTTTAGATGAAACAAGTCTCTTTATGCGGCGTTCGTTTATGTGCCCTAAACGACAATGTCAAAGGTATGATTGATTAGGTTGACCTGTTTTGAGCTTCTTGTTTTCTACATGATAGACCTCTTTTGCTATATCTAGAACATAAATACCTCTAATAGAAATGGCCTCGCCATAAACCATTTCATTAAATGAAAAAGTACAACAGTTGTTCTTAATGCAAAATGAAAATCCTTCCATGTCTAACACGGAAATGGAGATAATGTTCTTGGTAAGAGTTGGTACATAATAGCAATTATTTAACTACAACTCTAAACCATTAGGCAAAAGAAGAACGTAGGTGCCCACGGAAACTACGGCTACCTTAGCTCCATTTCCCATGCGCAGGTCCACGTCACCCTTGGCTAGTGCTTGCGCGTCCTTCAGCCCCTGTACATGATTACAAAGGTGAGAACCACAACCGGTATCAAATACCCAAGAAGATGTACTAGGAAAGTTAATATCTATCATATAGAGTGATGAAAGAATTTTACCTGACGTTGTCACATAACCGTCCTTCTTGTCTTTCAAGTACTTGGGGCAATTGCGTTTCCAATGCCCTTTGCCATTACAATAATAGCAATCCGCCTCCGCGTGTTTGTTGACTTTGGGCTTGGGCTTATAAAAGACCTTGCCCTTTCCCTTGCCGACTTTCTTGAAGAGAGTCTTACACTTTCCCTTGTCCTTCCTTACCCCAAGGTTCATGTTCTTCATTTTCATGGAAAGAACATCCTTGGGTTCACTCCCACTAGCCTCCATGTCCCCCTCCGCTTGGGTGAGGAGTGCATGGAGTTCATGGAAACTCTTGTCCGTGCCATTCATGTTATAGTTGACCCTAAATTGGGTGAACTTAGGTGTGAGTGAATGAAGGATCTTAACCACCACCAATTGCTTCGGAATTTTGCACCCTAGACGCTTTAAGGTGTTCGCGTGCTCAGCCATTTTGAGCACGTGTGGGCCAACTTTTTGACCCCTTTGAAGTTTAGTGTCAAAGAACTTCGTAGCCGCCTCATATTGGAGAATTTGAGGGGCTTGCGAAAACATCGACGTGATCCTCGTGAATATCGCATATGCATCGAGTGATATCAATTGGAGTTTGAGTTTGGGTGAGATTGACCAAATCAAGACATTCTTGACGTCATTTGCAACCTTCAAATAAAGGTCATATTCGGCCCGAACCACCGCGGACGATCTAGGCGAGGGGTTCGGTGGGGGCTCTTCGACCAAGTAGCGAAGCACGTTATCGGATAACGCGGCGCTCTTGATTGTTGACTCCCATTCAACGAAGTTACTTCCGTCATCTTTCAGGACACACTTGTCCATGACGGATCTCAACCATGAGTCCTTACCCAAGGTTGCGTTGTTTGATGAAGTTGACATTGTGCGAATATGATTACTACAACAAAAAGAAATATATAAACATTCATTGTTAATTTACTTGAAAACATTTTAACAAGTTTAGCATTCATATAATGACCTCTCACTAAATTATATAAATGATTCCAAGACCCATCTTTAAATAAAAATAGTCATCGCATGCTACTTTTATCTAGAAATGGTAAGTCATTACTTGACTAATTCTACCCTTAGAACTCTTGGTTGACGTATTTCAACTAAATCCATCTCCTAGTCCCAAGATAACGCTTATCTCGTTGAGTCCAATCCAATTTTAGCTTGTGATCGTATCACCCTACTTACCCGAGGTAAAAAGGGACCCACGAGCGTGGTAGCCCTAATGAACACGGGATTCATAGGTGTTATTAATTGGTAAGGCTAATCTCAATTTTTAAATATGTGAGAGATCTTGTCAATTTAGTTATTAATTCCCTATAAGTGAACTAAGACGGTGAATTGTGAATAACGTTGAATTGACAATAACGGAAAATAAAATGCATGTGTGACGATTTTGGCATGAGCGGAAATAAAGCAAGCAACCAAGCAACGAGAAAATTCTAGTATGGCCACCTAGCTAATCAAATTAACTAGATAACTATAAATTCGGAAACCAACTCCTTGGTCCCTTGCCTCTTCACTTGGAACACCTTCCAAAATGGCACCGTCTTGAGGGAGTCACTGGTCTTTATAAAAATAATTACAAATATACAAATATACAAATTCCTATTATACATTTATTCTATCAAATAAAATTATTAAATTATACAAACCGGCGATACGAGATCGCAATAAAATTACAACCAAATCGTTATTCCCTTACATTACGGGTAATAACGATTAAAAATAACTAGGCCATACTAGCTACAAAATTTGCATAAATTATTAAATAAATGACATTCATTCATTCAACCATAAATAAAATAAATTTCTGCAAAATTCATGCCAAAATCGCCCTAAACACATTCATGCTCATTGTAGCTCGATTTTTCAGGATTTATTGATTTTTAACCATTAAAAATCAATATCGACATTTAAATCTCATTTAAATTCAAACTAATTAACTAAACTGTTTTAGAACTCAAAATTAGTCCCTACTAATTTTGTTGCTCATTAATTAGATCGATTTGATTTCATTTGCTAAATATTACGGTTTAATCATAACAATTATGAAATAAAACCAAAATAAAATATAAACATCATAAAATTTGAAACCAAAAATTTTGTACATTATGGAACATTTCCAAGAACTCTAAAAATAAAAACATATGCTCAAAGATTTAAATTAATTTTAAGAACAAATAACTTAATATTTAATGGTTTTATCAAATATAAAATCATTAAATATAGTAAAACAGTGAAATAAATTATGAAATTTCACCAAGAGTATCAACATCAGAATGTAAAATGTACCAAAAGCTTTCAAGACCAGAAAAGGACGTTTCAATTTTATGAACATTATAATCTCATATTATCGACTTTTATCGTATAAAAATCAATAAACATGCAATACTTAATTAAAAGTCACGAAATTTTACATACAATATTTAAGACATGCATGTGATATCATATAAAAATTTCATGGCCAGAATCAACATGCAACTCTTTGTAGTTAACTTTTAACTCATAAAATGCATGTTAACTCGGTTTAAACGCCAAAAATCAAAATAAATAGCAAATTAATCCCTAAAATCACGAAATGTGACCACAAACATTTTGAGGTCAGTAGGTATACATGCACCAAAAGTTTCGTCATAATCGTATTTTAATTGAAATTTTTGATTTATTAGTTATCTTATAACTTTAATAAAAATGTCCAAAATGAACATGCATGCTACAAGCTAGCTCTCATACCACATGAAAGTCCATAGACCTTAATTAGACTCCTCTAATTAGTTACTAAATTACTTGTTAATTTAGTATTTAATGATCTATGTAACATGCATGCAAATATAAAGACATTTATATAAAAGAAGAAAATTCATCACATTGATATGGAAAATATATGGGCACAACAAGAACTCCTTCTTGTTTTTATTGAGCTATAAATATGGATGAACACAAGTAATCTCCAAACTAGAAGATCTCCTCTAAGTTGCACCAAGATAAACCCAAATAATCTACTCTTATTATTAACTAGATAATAAGATAGATATTATACTACTAATATTAGAATATATTACTACACTAGTAATACTTAGTAAATATTAGTATATGAGAGTTTTTAGAGAGAAGGTGAGTTTTCAGAGATGAATGATAAAATAAGCAAGAATGAAGAAGTAATGAAATGAACAACAATTGTTCTCTTTATAGCCAAGAGGGCCGGCCAAGTGATCACCAAAAGAGTGATCTTTTCTTCTTATTTTATTTCCATGCAAAGTGGTGGTGTGTTGTAGTGAGTAAAATGATTTTAGGTTTACTATTCATGTCATAATCACATGTTGCTTGTGAGTATGAATAAGAGCAACCATCATCAGCTTACCAACTCTATACCAATCGGCCATGTGAGGCCTAATTTGATCCATTTTAATTTTTGATATTTGTCCCACAAATACTTATTAATCATATGTTTAATTATCTTGTATAATTAAGTGTTAATTTGATCATATAACAATTATATGATACAAATAAATGAATAATATGTACTTAACATTTTAAGTAATATTTTACCATTATATCAATATATAATGGGTCCCACAATGCTTAGTTAATTTATTTTACAACTCCTTGTAAATATAATTAACTAATTACCTCTATCTCAAAACCTCAACTAATTTAGTAATTTAACGATTAATTACTAAGTTAACTCTTATTTAATCGTATTAAAATAAGATATAAATTTATTAGTCAATTATCGCATAATTGAAAAATAAGTTTAATCGAATTTGAGTTCTTAACTCAATTTCTAACATTAACTCTCGTACATATCGAATATATGTAATGTATTAATTAACTGTATCGTATACAAATAATTAGTTACTATTTGGATTTCATCCTTTAGGTGTGACCGAAAGGGATCAGTTGATCACCGCCGCCATACGACAATAACGTCAAACTCTAGTCAGCCAACCGTTATTGATTTACGTTAATCAACTGACTAATCATATATATAGTCAATAAATATCCCAATTATATTCCTTAATAAGATTTATTATGTGGCGCAGTATTTGTGGAGGACACCTACTCCAACAATGGCCTCTACCTTGGTGGTATTGACAATACTTGTTACCCTTCCATAGATTGACTTGCTTTTCAAGAGTTGGATATGGAGTTGGACCTATTTGGTGTAGTTTGTCCTGGGTAGAAAGTCTTCTTAAGTCATCAGCATGAGTTATGCCTAAATCAGTAGCTACCCATTGATGTCTCCCAGGTTTTCTCACACCTATGTCTGTTTTTTTTTAGACTGACGGTTATGGTATGATGGCTTTGGACGGCCTAGGCTCGGCGTTTCTCCTCGTGGTGGGTTCTTTTTCATCATCCCATATGAGGGTGAGAACGCGGATCCTCAAACTTTCGACTGTATCTTGCACTTGTAGGACCATGGCATATGTCATAAAGAAACATGGTGATGGTATCTTGAGGTACTTTAAGATCTTGTTGTGGATTGTTTAAAGTTTTTGTATTTTTACTTGACAATAAACGACATGTGTGTTAAAAACTCGATTTGGCATAGGGTCACGCAAACTAAAGAGACATACAAATTGGTGGACATATAGATGACTACATTGTGATTACACGGAGGTGTGAATAGACTTTTATTGTCATAATTTCATGAATAGCTATGAAGGACTTCTCGTGTTGAACTCACGGTAACTGACCCCTAATATAGACTCGGATGTTGGTTTGGCGCCTAGACAAGGACCTTATTGACGAGTTTAGGGGTCCAATCTTGATGTCGTGACGCCCTTGGGCCTGGATGACTTCATTTAATTCTACGCTAGGATGTGGGTATGATATTTAAGAGGTTTTTAGAGATGTATCGAAAAATGGTTTGAAATATTGAGGATGAAAGTGTGCCCAATTAAGTCTCGTGTTTAAGACTTGGGTGTGACAACCCTCGCGAATGCGGAAATAAAACATACAAGTATGTGATTTAATTAGCGGAAATACGTAGTCTCTCCAAATGTTATCAAAGTAAAAGTGATTAGCAAACAAGCTAAATAACGTATAGAGGTGTTTCATCCAGGGACCACGCCCGCTAGCTCACACCCGAACCCAAAATACCACAAGCAAAAGCCATCCAATCAAGCAACCTGTTCATCCATGAAAAACATGAACGCCACAATCAGTGGG
>JAIUZE010032033.1:0-14435 GCA_022085475.1 Heliosperma pusillum | reverse complement strand
TATATAAAATTATGATAAATCCTAATAAATCTTAATAAAAATAAATCAAAAATATAATTTTTTAAATAAAATTTCGGTCTTCAAAATCGCAAGACGAGTCGGGAAAAGTCAACGAAAGTCAAAGTTGACTGAAAAGTCGAGAAAAGTCGAATATGACTTAAAAGTCAAGAAAAGTTTATGACGACTTAAAAAATCAATAAAAAGTCAATGACGACTTTAAAAAGTCAAGGAAAAGTCAAAGACGGTTTAAAAGTCAAGAAAAGTCAAAGATGACCAAAAACGGTCTTTTCATGAAATCTCTCAAAAATTCCAAATACGAACGCGGAATTTCAAAATACGACTCGGAACAAAAAATTCCTATATTAAAAACTTAAGTTCTACTGAAAAGTATCCATAAGCTATTGCTAAGCAAATTGGGTACTTTAGCGGTTGATAACCACTTGCATCACATTCAACCTCAAATAGGCTGTTAAAGTCTGGCAACCTGAGGATAGGTGCACTGCACAAGAGTTTCTTCATGTGTTTGAAAGCCTGCAAAACATTCTCAGTCCAAGTGAACTCTCCCTTCTTCATGCATTCAGTGAGGGGTGCTGCAATGGTGCTGAAATTCTTAATGAATCTTCTGTAGAAGGATGCTAAGCCATGGAATCCTCTTACTTCTGTGATATTCCTAGGAACAGGCCAAGACTGAACTGCACTGATCTTGTCTTGATCCACTGAAATGCCTCTACCAGACACCACATATCCTAGAAACTTGACTTCTTCAGTCATAAAGGTGCATTTCTCAAGCTTCCCAAAGAGTTTACTCTCCTTAAGTATCTCAAACACAGCCTCAAGATGCCTCAAATGATCATTCTTGCTCTTGCTGTAGATGAGAATATCATCAAAGTATACCACCACAAATCTCCCTAGGCAAGGCCTAAGCACTTCTGTCATCAATCTCATGAAGGTACTTGGGGCATTTGACAGGCCAAAGGGCATAACAAGCCACTCATAAAGGCCATGCTTTGTTTTGAAGGCTGTCTTCCACTCATCTCCTTCCCTGATCCTCAATTGATGGTAACCTTGCCTCAAATCAATCTTAGAAAAGACCCTTGAACCACTCAGCTCATCCAACATGTCATCAAGTCTAGGTATAGGGAACCTGTACTTGACTGTGATGTTATTGATAGCCCTGCTATCTATGCACATCCTCCAAGTCCCATCCTTCTTAGGAACCAACAATGCAGGCACAACACAAGGGCTTAATGACTCCCTTACAAACCCTTTACTCATCAACTCTCCAACTTGCTTCTGCAGCTCTTGTGTAGCCTTAGGATCACATCTATAGGCTGGTCTATTAGGTAGTACAGACCCTGGCACAAGGTCTATCTGGTGTTCAATTCCTCTTAAAGGGGGTAAGCCATCAGGAAGTTCCTCTGGGAACACTTCCTTGAACTGATCAATGAGGGGCTTAACTTCTGCAGGGATTACCTTAGACTCCCCTTCCTGAACTTCCTTTGATAGCAGCATCAATATAGGTTGCTCTTTAGTACATTCTTTGACCATTGCTGATTCAGATAGAAACAAGACTCCACTAAAATCTTCAGCCATACTAGGACTCCCATAGCTCTTCTGATGTGGTGGCAAGGGGGCTAATGTCACCTTCCTGCTCCCATGCTTGAAGGAATAGGTGTTGCTTCTTCCTTGGTGTATGGAGCTTTTATCAAACTCCCATGGCCTTCCTAATAACAAGTGACAGGCATCCATTGGAACCACATCACACAATACTTCATCCTTGTACACACTTCCAATGGAGAAAGGGATCATACATTGCTTATCCACCTTAACCTCTGCTCCCTTACTCAGCCACCTCAACTTATAGGGGTGAGGATGATCTTGAGTGCTCAACTTCAGCTTATCAACCATAGTAACAGAGGCCACATTGGTACAACTACCTCCATCTATAATAAGGTTACAAACCCTCCCTTGTATGGTACATCTGCTCCTGAAAATGAGGGACCTTTGATCCTCCTCCAAAGGTATCTGTTGTGAATGCATTACTCTCCATAGGACCAAGATGTGGCCTGTGTCAGGGAGTGCCACTATTGCCTCCTGACTAGACTCTTCTTCCTCACTCACTACTTCTTCAACCTCAGGCTCATCCCTCTCATACTCAACTAGACCTTCTTTCTCCCAAGTCTCAACCTTCATTATAGTTAAGGTCTTCTTAGAAGGGCAATCCTTCCTGAAATGTCCATAGCCTTGACATTGGAAGCACCTAATTCTGTTCTCAGTCAATGAAGTGCTTGGCTTTTGACCCATGATGCCCTTTCCCTTGTCTAAGGTAGGTGGGGGTGCTGTCTTAGGGGTATCCATGGTTCTCAACCCACTATAAGGTCTGGTTTGAAAAGGCCTGTAACAGGTTTTGGTGTAACAGGCTTAGTCTTCCCTATCTTTTCAATTCTCAGAGATAAGTTGACAACATCATCAAATGACCACAGAGGTTGCATCCTAACCTTGTTAGCAATGTTCTTATCTAGACCCTCTAAGTACCTAGCAATCCTTTGCTCAGGTTTCTCATTTATATCACACTGCAAGGTGAGTTGTTCAAACTCTCTCAGATAAGATTCAACAGGTTTGTCTCCTTGTTTCAACTTAGACAATTTGATAAACAGATCCTGGGTGTAATCCTTAGCAACAAACTTGTCTAGTAGTTTCTTTTTCAGTTTAGTCCAAGACTTGATGGGTTCTTTCCCTTCCCTAGCCCTTAACCCTTTCATGGTTTCATACCAAAGGGAAGCATACCCTTTCAGTTTAAGGATGGCTACTTTAAAGGACTTAGAATCATTATATCCTTTGTACTCAAGAATCCTTTCTACTTCTTTAACCATTCTAACAAATCATCAGGATTAAGACTACCAGAAAACTCAGGGATATCTACCTTAAGATGCTTGTCTATGTGCCTGTGGATGGAAGCTCTGCTCCTTGTTGAGTCATCTGAGTCTGGATACTCTTCATCATCAGGTGGCCTTCCTCTGCCTCCTCCTTGGCCTCTTCCACGTCATCTGCCTCTTCCTCCAGCAAACAACTGGTTGCCTATTACCTGGTCCAAGGCTCTGGTTAGGGTGGTTACAATCCCAGCCAGGTCCTCCATCTTTGCTTCTACTCCTGCTAGTCTCTCTTCACTCATTGGGCTATTTTTGTGTTTTTAAATGTAGTTAGGGAAAATGAACTAACTAAGACTCTCAACCAAAGCTCTGATAACCAATTTGGAGTGTAAACTACTAAGGTTTACAAGTTTTGATGAATGCTTGACTAGGTTCACTTAAACTGAAAACAACTCTAGTAGAAATGGAGGCTGTTTTAGAGAGAAGGGTTTATATTAACTAAAGTTCAAGGGATATGACTTAGAGAAACTCCCCTACAGCAAGGCACAAGAGAAGGGACTCAAAGACTAGTTTTGAGACAGGTTTAAAGTGTTACAGCAAAGCACAAACACCCTAGACTAGACTCAAACAGCAAGCAAGTTAACCACAGCAAGGCACAGATATAACTTGACTCACAAAGCAAGACACTGATCAAACACCTTGTAGATGTATCAGGCTTGACTCAAACTACAGCTCTTAGCACAAGTTTGAAAGATTTGAGGGATTTCTCAAAGTTTAATTCATTCATAAAGTCTGACTAAAACAACATACAAGACCTCCTTATATAGGGAGGCTGATATCTTGTGAACCATTGGATGTATAGATCATCCAAGGGCCAACTTAGGATCTAAACTACTACAACTGACACTAATTAAGAGCCTTACAAGAGGACGAGCTCAACAATTATAAAGTACAGACACAAGACACAAAGAACAGACTGAACAAAAAGCAAATAAAGCAGTTTTGGAGTTTTCCTGAAATGGAAATCTGTTGTTCTTGTTGTCTTGTTGATTTGCCTGGATGTGTTGCTACTCCTTGGGACTCTCTACTTCTATTAGAACTTAGATAAGACCTGCCTTAGACGAGGACAAGTTGACTTAAGCAAAAGGAAGCCACAATCTGACTTGTACCTTCTCTGTTTTAATGTTTACTAGACTCTAGCTTGGGGTGCTTGTTACTTGTGTTTTTGCTAGACTTCAAGAGGGGTTATCTTGGACAAACTTGTAGCTTGAAGGGTTGGCTTGATGGTAGGCCATGGTGGGGGTGGTTGAGATGCTCTGGTGTACCTCCTTGGTGCAGGGTTTGCTGATGGGTCTGTCTGGTTCTGAATGGCATTGTTTCTGTCTTGTGTGGGAAATGTGGACTGAGTTGGGGCTTGGCATGGTTTGCTGAGCCCTGGACTGTCTTCCTCACTGTTGTGGCTTGGTCTGGCTTGATCTTGGTTAGTCATGGCTTGTTGTTTGGACCTTGTAACTCGAGCTTCCATCTGAGGGGATCTTGGGGTCAGGCTTGTCTTGTTTGTGGCTTGATCATCAAGGCCCCTTGGGTGAGCTCCTGCTGCACAAACAAATCAAAAATTTCAAATAAATCACTCATCCTTCTTTCCTCACACAACACCACCCAACTACCACCACCTAGCCACCCCGACACCTACATCTTTTCACGACCACTGTCCCCCTCCAGCTGACCAACATTACAACGCCACTAGTGGCGCCCACCCTCCGACCACCACCGCTTACCAGAACCGCCTACAACCGCTGCCTCCTCTCCTTTTCTCCGCCGTCGACCGCCCTTTCTCCATTTTTTTTTGTTTGGGTTTATTTCCAGATCTGTGTCGTCGACTGTTCTTCTCTCCATCTCTCCGCCGTCGACCGTCCCCCTCTCCTCCGTCCGACTTCTCTCCTTGTGCCGCATCTTTCCTCCTTCTACCAACAACTCTTCTTCTTTCTTGTTTTTTTTTCTTCTTTTCAGATCTGAAAAAAATTGGGTGTTTGTAATGGTTTTTTTTTTGTCAAATCTGGGTTTGTTGGACTGGTAAGTGTCGGGGTGGGACTGGTAAGGGTCGGAGGTTGGAGTTGCAGCGGGGGTGGGGCTAGTAGGGTGGCTACTTGTTTGGGGTTGGATGGATGGTTGTGGGGGTGGGTAAGGGTTAGGTTTATTGTGTTTTCTTTATTTTTATTTTTTTTTCAAATCTTCATTTTTATTGGGTTTATTTTTATTTTTTCAGATCTAGTTTCATTTTTTGTGTGTTTTTTAATTGTAGTGGTGGTTGTGAATTTTTTTTTAATATTTGTTTGTTGTGTTTATTTCTTGGTTTTGATATATTTTTCAGATCTGAAAACGTGTGTCAAATGTCAATGACATCTATTAAGGTAACACATATTTTCTATTAAAGTCACAAATATTATCTATTAAAGTAACACAATTTCTCTATTAGAGTTATACGCCTTATTTATTAAAGTCACATATATCGTCTATTAAAGTAACACTCATTATTTATTAAAGTAACATAAATGACCATAAACTTTACACATGTTGATGTGAGATCTGTTTTTTTTCCTCAGATATGAAAAAGTGTTATGTATATATTTTTTATTTTTCTTCATTCATGTTTTTATTTTATTTTTGGGTTTGTCCAGATCTGAAAAAGAGGTTTAGTTGTTAGTGTAGATGACGAACTGATTATAGTCACACACATTGTTTATTAAAGTAACACGAATTCTCTATTAAAGTCCCACATCTTATTCATTAAAGTCACACATATTATCTATTAAAGTAACACAATTTTTTTTTATTAAAGTCACATATATCGTCTATTAAAGTAACACGCCTTATTTATTAAAGTAACACAAATGGCTTTAAAAGGTACACTACTTAGTTTCAGATATGTTTATTTAAGTTTGTAATCTTAGTTTTTAGTTTTTTTTCAAGATCTACCTTTTTTATGGGTGTGAGTTGGTGATGGAAGATGGTGTTTGTTTTTTTACGGTGGCGGGACTACAGTTACACTCATAAAGGATTACAGTTACACTCCTAAAAGACTACGGTTATATACTCATAAAGGATTACATGTACACTCATAAAGGACTATAATTACATATTTAATGTATTAAAGTTACATTCATAAAGTATTGAGTTTACACTTACACTTGATAAATTTACATAAATTGAACATGTAATAAAATTCACAATATTTTACACAAAATGACCTAAAACATCTTAAGTTACACTTCTATAATGTTAGAGTTACACTCATAACATGTTAAAATTGTATAAATTAAAATTTATATAACAAAACTGTCTTAAAAAATATTAAAGTTACACTCCAAAATCATCAAAGTTACACTCGTAAAATGTTAAAATTATATAAATTCAAATTTTTATATACAAAATAGTCTTAAAAATATTAAAGTTACACTCGAAAATCATCAAAGTTACACTTGTAGAATGTTAAAATTATATATATTCAAATTGTTATATACAAAACCATCTTCAAAATTTAATGTTACGCTCGAAAATATTAGAGTTACATTCGAAAAACATCAAAGTTACACTCGTAAGGTGTTAAAATTGTTTAAATTCAAAATTTTATATACAAACCGCCTTATAAAGTTAAAGTTACACTCTAAAACATTATAGTTAAACTCGTAAGCATCAAAGTTACACTCATAAATCTCAGCAGCTCAAAAGTGCTAAAAAATGATTAATTAGAGGTTAGAGAGAGAAAGACAATTAATTAGTGCATAGGTAATTGATTAGTGTTAAGTGTGCTTTTGTCTCTACAATCTCATCCATCCATCTCCCTCATCAGATGACTAGGATGAGAACTTAAGGATTCTATGGAAATGGTGGACTCAAAAGAACTAAGCGCTCTCTCTCTCTATCTTTTTATAGGATCATATGAGATCACCTCAATTTGGTGAGGTCAGCGGGCAAATCTGAACAACTCAATTTATTAGCCATCAAAGGCTTACATTAAGTCACGTAATATCTTATAAAAAGTCACTTTGGAACACACAAATCCCCTACCCAATTCTTTCAACGTCATATTTTTTTGGTCATATACTTCTCTCTCCTTTCTCACTTTCTCTTTCTTCTGTATCATCTTTTTCAGTCAAATCCAGCTTCAGTATTTCAGATTTCTTTTCATTTTCGGATCGTTTATTTGTGTTCTTCTGTCTCAGTGTAGTAAGTTTTGGTTTCGTTTTTTCGTACTTATTGTTTTGATTTTTATTATTTTGTATTTTCCACATGAAATTGTTGATTTTTTATGATTTTTGTTTATCATTTCATCATTTATTTGCTATGTTATTTGATTTTATTTCCTATTTGCGTTCTTGTGGCACAATCAGAAGCAGGGGCGTCTTAACAATAATATAGGCCCGGTGCACGGCAACAAAATGAGGCCCCAAAAATTACTTATGAAACTTTATATAAGGCATAAAATATATTGTCGATTTTCATTCGCTAAAAAACAAAAGCATAGAGTTAATAATTGATAACATCATCTATTTATTCAAAACACTTATCAAGGGCTCCTGCTTGGGATCGAGTTAACTCTTCTGTCCGCCTTTTTTTTTACGTTTTTCTTATCCAGAATCAAATTTTCTTATTCTTGGTGGCATCGTAATAAGCAATACAAAATTACAGAGTATAAGGGAAAGAAACAACCTTAAATAGCAAGTTTGAGAATTTGACTGAATTCATAAACTCCCAAGTTTAATCAACCAAACCTGAACAAAAAAAATAAAAAACACGTAACTTAGAATAATTGAATGAAATTTAAAATATAAGAATAAATTGACAAGATTAAATTCACTTAGTCAGATTATTGAAATTAAGCACTGCAATTCACATACGACATTGAATATTTCAACGAATTATAATATAATTGCTAAACAAATAAATTAAAAACAAAAAACTTTATAAAATTAAAAGAATAAATTACCTGAGATAGTGAGATTCTCCTTCATTAATAAATTAATAGATAGAACTTTTGTTAGATAGGTAAATAGGGTAATCACTAATCTGATTAAGAGAACAATTGAAAGGATAGAGGATATTATTGACTGATTAGTGAGTTTGGGAGACATATATACTTGGAAAATAATAACGTTTACAGTATTAATTTGGGAGATTAATGGGGAGATTAATTGGGGAGATGAAAGCTATCTTGGGAAGGGGTAGAGAAGTTTAAGGGATAGATTATTTGTATCTTAATCAGAGGTTATACGTAGAAGTTTCAATTTCTTTTTTTTTTTTTTTTTTTTATAGAAAGCAAAGTTTTGGCCTCAAAATTTGGAGGCCCTGTTCCTGGGCTCTGGCTGAACCTGCTTTGGGCCGCCCCTATCAGAAGGTTCAATTTTAATTTTAACTTACTTTTTTTGTGCTCATCTTGACCTGTACGGTTTTGACGATTCATTACTTGTATTAAGCTTCTGATGTATAAAATTTGTTTATTTACATCGCAACCTTCATATGACGTAATCATAAAACGCGCTTTCAATTTAATTCTAATTTATTTTATATTCTGCTTGATTTGTACTATTTTGATTTTCTGTCGTTTTTTTTGACAACTATTATTGTCAAAAGTGAGATTGAGTGGTTTATGATTTTGTGTCACTTTAGGTATATTTTCCGTCACTTTAAGCGTATCTTCTGTCATTCTATTTTGTGTATTTTTTTTGACAACTATAATTGTTAAAAATGACATTGGGTGGATTATGATTTTGTATCTCTTTAGGAGTTTAGGTACATTTACGTCACTTTAGAGTATTTTTTGTCATTCTATTTTCCAATCATTTGTTGACATATATAATTGTCAAAAGTGAGTTGAGCGGTGTATGATTTTGTGTCACTTAGGTAAATTATCTGTCACTTTAGGCATATTTTCTGTCATATAATTTTTTTTTATCATTTTTTACAACTATTTTTGTCAAAAGTGATATTGAGCGTTTTATGATTTTGTGTCACTTTAGATGCATATTTCGTCACTTTAGCCATATTTTTTGTCATTCTATTTTCCGTCATTTTTGACAACTATTATTGTCAAAAGTGAGATTGGGTGGTTTATGATTTTGTTACTTTGTGTCACTTTAGACTTATTTATTGTCAATTTTTTACAACTTTAATCGTCAAAAGTGAGATTGGGTGTGTGATTTTGTGTCACTTTAGGTATATTTCCGTACCCTTGGGAATATTTTGTGTCATTCTATTTTACATAATTTTCTGACAACTATAATTGTCAAAAGTGAGATTCGATGGTGTACCATTTGTGTTACTTTAGGTACATTATTTTCCGTCAAAATTTTGATATTTTGCGTCTATTAACTCAAAAGTTAGAGCATTGTGCAAATTGCACAAGGTGTGAGTTCAAATCTCACATAGACGACTGAATTAGATATATCATATTATCAAGCTCAAATTCAGTTATGTTATTTTAAATGTTATTTTTGTAACTTTAGTTACAAAATATGTTACTACTTTAAGTGGGGTATATGTTATTATAGTATGATATCTATCACTCATTTATCTTTTTAGACGTACTTATCTCATTCCCACATATGCTTAAAATCACACAATGTGCAATAGTTATCAGATGTAAATAGCCTATGTAGGACTCGAACCTACATCCTCAATGCAATAGCATAGCGCTCTCCCATTTGAGCTAATAGGCTTGATGGAGTTTCAATAAGTGGAAACATACCTAATATGAAGAATCTTCTCTTGAACAATTTAGGCAGTGAAACGGGTTGTATGACTGGAGCATATGGAAGGCCATTAGAGCATATGCAAGGCCAAGTTTCATCAGCAAGTGAGAGTATTGCACTTAAGTCTAAGACCAACATAAAATTTACCCATTAGTGTCCCAATGGAGTATAGACACCCATCACAAGAGCTAAGATCTTGCATTGTAACTAGTTCAGTATTAAAATTGGTAAAAGAATGACGAAGCATGTGGAAACTCCACTACACACATGGCAATAGTATCATCTAAATCCCAACTAAGTGAAACACGAGATGCATACGACAAGAAAAAGAACACAGATGTCGGTTTAAGACAAGATTCGCAGACCTTCATTCTCAACAACAAAAGAAAATCCAAAATATCACTTACAGATTGAAAAGAGGAGGAGACTGCATTACCAATCACCAGACATTCAGATTCAATTGGCAAAGTATTAGACCATATTCTTCATCATCTTTACTAAAAGGAGGCAAAATAGTGGTTACACAGCTGTTTATCCTTCTTGTCAAAGCTACAACAATTTTCTTACAATGGATTTGATACTTACGCTCATCATAATCATTCTATTTTCCAAATGAAGTGATTAAAAATGACTTACTTGAAGAGGTTAAATGACAAAGTTATCCTTTTTTTATGCTTTTGATATGAAGTTAGGTGAATGATATTCTTCTGAGATGTAAATTTGATGTTCAGCCTGACTGATATTTGTATGATTCTGATATACTCACTTTCATAGTATGGCTCTGATGATAAGGAAATAATTGCTAGTGGCTTGCATCTACAAAATGTGAATTTAATGAGACTGATCAATCCTAGTAACGTTTCAAAATTTCTTAGAAAGAGCCTTGACAACAAGAGTATCATATAATTATCAGCTTGCCAGTAGACTTATTCATGTTGATTACTAAGATTAACCTTTCAAAGTAATAGAAATTTATGTTAAAGTGACATAATTGATATAATATAAGAGAAATGTCAAAGAACATTAACAAAAAAAACCTTTAAAGTGAAACAAATGGCCACTGAAATAACAAAAAAAAAAAAAACTGAAATCACAAACATTGAAAGAGCAATAATATAAACTAGAATAACGGACAATATAGGTAAAGTGATAAAAAAAATGTAACTAAAGTTACATAAAATAGAAACTGAAATCACATTGAAAGAACACCCTTGAAGTTATACCAAATATACATACACTACCCAATCTCATCGTAGCCTATTATAGTTGTAAGTAAATGACTGAAAGTCATGTAAAAATGACAGCAAATAATCCTAAAGTGACAGAGAATAATGAAAAATACGAAAATATTCAAATTATGATAAATGTCTAACACACTATCGAATTAGCTATTACAATGCTTAATGAAGAAAGATCAATATTGATTGTATAAACTATAAACCCCAAGAAATTGGTACATATGAACAACATCGACGAACTACATCACAAAAATGAACAAAAACTAACAATTCATTCAATAAAAAATGAATAAGATGGCAAGTAAAGTCAACACTGTTTAAATCCAATTTAATAATCAATAACACCTTCTAATATAATTGAAATTAAATGAATAATTGATGCATGAGATTATGCTGATTGAAAGCGAAGGTGCACGCATGAGAATCAAAGGAAGTAAAGAAAGACAGTAACACTACTCAGGTATAAGAATTTGTACTGCGTAATTTTAGGTTACCTAAATACTCAAAGTTATCAAAGATTGAGAAATTCCATATTAAAAAAATCAACAGCAACAAATCACACAAAAACTAGAAAGAAAAAGATGAAGAACTTACAATTTCCAGAGAGGGAAGAAGATTATCGCAGAAAATTGAATGAAATTATTGCACGAAATCGAAGAATGGAGTGTCGTTGTATTTAATAATAAAGAGAGAGAGAGATAGTATAAGGAATATAATATTACTATAATATAACCAATCATAATATTTAAGTTATTCAATATAATCAATAATATATTCTCTACATATAGAAGGTCGTAATGGATTAGGGACTAATATTAGAATATGACAGAATACGGACTTGAGGTGTATATTAGATGATGACGTGAGTTAATCTAAGCCATTCGTGGTAAATATTTGAGTGGTTGAGATTAGTCCGCCGACCTCACCATTATAGGTGACCTCATATGATCTCTTATATAGATAGATAGATAGATAGAGAGAGAGAGAAAGAGAGAGCCCTCCCTCGGCCTCCATCTCTCCGCCTCTCCTACCTCCGCCCTTCCTTCTGAGCCCTCCCTCGGCCTCCATCTTCCGCCGACAGCCCCTACCCCCTCCTGCCACGCTACCACCGCCACCCTTATCATACTTCTTCCTCTCACATCAAATCACCACCAACGTCAAATTCACCACCAAAAACTAGATCTAAAAGAAAACCCCCATAAAAACCACCACAAAAGACTAGATCTAAAAAATAACCAACCACCTCCCTGGCAACCGCCTCCCCTACAACCGCCCTCCGACGCTGTCTTCCTGTGCTCCTCTGACGTCGCCCCCATGTTGTCCCTCTGCAACCGCCCCGGCCACCTCGTTTCTTTTTCTTCTCATTTATTTTTTCAGATTTGCACCACCCGCTTATATCTCTTTTTTAGTTTTTTTAGTTTATATAATCGAAATCACATTTTCGTTTGAAGTTACAAAAATAGGGGCTGAAGATACACTCAAATCTCAGAAACTCAAAAGTGATTAACGAAAGGCTAGAGAGAGAAAGTTAATTAATTAGTGCATAGGTAATTGATTTGTATTAAGTGTGCTTTTCTCTATACAATCTCATCCATCCATCTCCCTCATCCAATGGCTAGGATGAGGACTCATGGACTCAAAAAAAATGGTGGACTCATAAGAATCTCTCTCTCTCTTTGTATCTCTCTTTATTTAGGCGAGTCCCTAAGTCCTAAGCTAAGCCATTAGATCTTACAAGAGATGGATGATTGAAATTAGAAGCATTAATACACTCACCTACTAGCAATAAGGATATTTTGAATTTCTGAAATTTTAGAACAAGTTTTTGTCACTTTATCACAAATTTATGTAACTTTAGTTTTTTACGAATGTAACTTTAACCTTTAAGGTGTAACTTTATACTAATTTAGTCATTTTCGAGTATAACTTCGGCCTTTAATGGTGTAACTTTATGATAATATAGCTCATTTTATATATTAATTTGGATTTATGTAATTTTAAGAAAAGTTTTATGTAACTTTGGTATTTTAAAGTGTAACTCCAATATTTTACGAGCGTAACTTTAGCCATTTAAGGCTATTTTGTATATAACAATTTGAAATTATGTAACATAAGGTAATTTTGAATATATAAATTTGATTTTATGTCATTTTATGTAACTTTAGTCCATTTATGTAATTTTGGTACTTTTACTCGGTAACTTTAGTCAAAGATGATGTAACTTTAGTCCAACACCTCCAATGATAACACCACCAACATGCCACCACCACCGTCCACCTACCACCTACTACCTACCTACAACCCCACCAAACCGCCAGCCCCAACCCCATGAAACCGCCAGCCCCACTCCTCTCTATGCCGCCACCACCAACAACCACTTCACCACCACACAAAAAAAAAAACAGATCTAAAAAAGGAAGGAGAAGAGACAGCATCACCACCACCCGTAACCCACAAACACCACAACACCACCAACAAAAACAAATCTGAAAATAGAAATAAAAGAGGAGGTAGGGGCAGCGGTCAGAGAGGGAGGACGTAGGAGTCGGGGTGGTGGTTTATTGGAGGACGTCGAGGAGGGTGAGGGAGAACGATGGAGGGAGGAGGGAGGAGGGAAGGCGACATATAGTGGCGGCGAGGAAGAGGAGGATAGGTGATAAGTGTTAATTTGTATGATTTTATTCCCTCATTTTAGCTCGATTTGATATGGTTTATTCACTTTAAGAAGTGGTTTTATGAGCTAATCTCTCCTTTGCAGTATTTCTCGTGCTTTAATGTCATTTGTAGGAATTGAGTCGTTTCTACTTCAAATCCCGTCATTTGAAGGAAATCTGAGCAAGGAGAAGCTAAGAAGGACGATTACGTGAGGTTAAGATGGCATGCTATAAAGATCTAGAGGTTCCGAGTCAAAGGGAACAAGTTTCAAGTCATTCCGAGCTCATATGCACAAGTTGCGACGGTTTTGCTTTTCGTCGACGAAAGTCGTCTCAAACCTCATGCTCCGACCCTTAACCCTTGGGGACATGATCATGCTCAAATAGAGGAGGAAATGAGGCCCAAGAGGTGTTAGTTACATCCCCATTCGAATCTAAAGTCAAGGGAGTCAAGGTGGATAAAGTCACGCACCAAAGGAGATGAAACGAAAGTCAATTGACCAAGAGTGCAACTTCCCCGATCGGATTACTACATCCCCGATCGGGTATGTTTGGTGTTGAGCGCTTCTTGGCTCTTCTTCTACCAAGTCTTAATGGAGTGCTTTATTAGGTTGTCTAGGGTATGAATTTGGACGAAACACAGCAGCCTCTCAACCCTATAAATAGCCTATGCATCACACACAATTTCAACAACAACTACATACACCACACTTCTCTCTTTAGTTTAGTTTTTCTTCTTTCTCTCATCTTTCTTAGTTTAGTTTAGTTTTAGTTTTCTCCAGTTTAGTTTAGTTCTAAGTTTTCTTCAATTGTATGGTTCTACTTGTAATTGGAACTCAAGTTTCCGGGTTTGCGTTTCCTATTCAAGTTCTTATTCCATTTCGATCTTTGCTCATCCTTTCCGGTAATCTTTATTCTCGTGTT